>RCUC01138112.1:0-44537 GCA_003697995.1 Taxidea taxus jeffersonii | reverse complement strand
GAGAAATTCCTGACTAGAGGGTCCTAACTCCAACTTCATGACCACTAAATAATTTCAAATGGCTCTGAAGGAATACCCAGTCCTTCCCTTCGCTCCCTAGAGATGTAATTATTTCAGAAACATAACAACATGGCCATGAAAAATATCTCAACACCTTAACCACCTCTATATTGATCTTCCTTCCTTAACCTTTGGGGTTTTTAAAAGATTAAAATAGGAGGCCTAATAAGAATAAGGTTTGCCTTGAAGGAAGAAGAGTTAACCAAGAACAAAGCTACAGGAGGGTTTCTGTTTTGTTTTCTTTTAAACTCTTCGGAATTTTTGGTCTTGGACAGACAGATCAGCACAGCACATTGCTCCCAAGTTTCCAACCCCAAAATATTTTTCTTAATTTTAAATCTTTGAAAAATAAATGCTACATTTGTTTCATGATTTTTTACTACTGAATAAGATGGAAAGAGAATGCTAGCTCCTGTCTCTTGTCCCCTCAAAAGAAGTTAGGCCAATGGAAAAAGCTGAGACTTTGCTTTTTTCCCTACCCATCTATGAGATTTTTACACTCAGAAAATATCCCTATTTGAAAAGAACTTCATCCCTGATACTCATGGCTTTGATGACTAGATTTGAAAAAAAAAAAAAATTCTAAAGTAAGTAAATCCTCAGACCTTCCAGGATTCCAGAACCTAAATACCCCCAGATGCTTTCTCTTAGAGGAACTAGAAGGATAAATTTGCATTTGCCATTCTCTGAAAATGCTGATTACCAGACCAAACTCCTTTGAATAAGGCTTTCAAAGTTCAATGCGTCTCATACTATTGTGTACCACATTTTCCAGCCAATAGTATTAAATTCCTGTTTATTCTCTTTTCTTCTAATTTTATATTTTCTCCATTTTATTTTGTACATAGTAGCACTATTCTTATTTTTTTTCCTTTTCTTTCTTCTTTCTGTGATATATAAGATCTCTGCCTCTCCCCCAGTCTTTGCCATCTCAGTAAATAACTAAACCATCTGCCCCAGAAGCTCAAGCCATAAATGTAGGACACATCTTTGATTTCTCCTGTTCTCTCATGGCCAACATCCAATCTGTCAGTATGGCCTACTGAATTTGCCTCCAAAACATTTCCTGAATCCATTTACATCTATTTCCTCTGTTCCACTATCTTGCTCCAAGACATTATCTTTGCAATGATCTACTAAATGGTCTCTCTGCTTCCACTCTTGTTCTTCTATAATCCATCCCTTACAAGCAGCTGGAATGATCTTTTAAAATATATGTAAGTTCATTTCACTCTGATGTATAAACTCACCTATGGCTTCCCTTGAGACTTATAATGAAGTCAAAATTTCTTAGAACACCTTACCGTGACTCTGAAGGACCTAGCCTGCACCTACCTTTCCACCTTATCTTCTTGGGCTCATCTCCTATCACTGTACCCCATTCTCTACACTCCAGCACCCTGGCTTTTCCTCTGCCCTTTGAATTTGCCAACTTTGTTCTTGCTTTAGGACATTTGCCTTAGCTGTTCTCTCTTCTTGAGATAGGCTTCTCCCATAACTCTGAATAACCAACTCATTCTTGACCTTCAAGTGAATGTCATTTAAGACAGGACTTCTCTAACTACTGAGTCAAATGTAGCCCTGCAGTCATTTTGGATTCCATCTCCCCAACAAGTATTTTTATAGTACTTATCACTGACTAATACTTGCTAATTTCTGTGTTTTCTGTCTATTCCTCTGCAGTAGAATGTTAACCCCATTAGAGCAAGGATTTTGTCTGTCTTATTTACAACTATATCCCCAACACTTAGAACTGCAACTAGCAACCAGTGGATGCTAAACATACATTTTTGAATGAAAAAGTGAATAATATTCACTAATATTAGTATTCCCCTAATATTTTCTCTTTTTTTGAGATTTTTATTTATTTATTTAACAGACAGAGATCACAAGTAGGCAGAGAGGCAGGCAGAGAGAGAGACTGGAGGAAGCAGCTCCCCACCAAGAGGAGAGCCCAATGTGTGGCTCAAGCCAGAACCCTGAGATCATGACCTGAGCCGAAAGCAGAGGCTTTAACCCACTGAGCCACCCAGGCGCCCCTCCCCTAATATTTTCTTATAATTTAAAGAGTAGAGGAGAATGGGGACTTGACTAATTCCTTTAAGGAAATATCCTTTACCTCAACCAGAGAAATGAAGTGACTCTCTTTGAACAGGATAGGAAACAAAGTTAATCTTGATTTAGTGCTTCCTCTATGCCTAGCACTCTACTTAATCCTTGGAATGCATTATGTCACTTAATCCTTCCTTACAAGACTTTTTTTTTCTTTAAGCTTTTTTATTTAAACATATAATGTAACCCCACCACCCTCTCCCAACCCCCCTCCCCACCCAGCCCCCTCAGTTTGTTTTATGACATTAAGAGTCTCTTTTGGTTTGTCTCCCTCCTGATTCCATCTTGTTTCATTTTTTCTTTTCCTACCACCTTACAAGACTTCTTTTGAATGAGCATTAGTATCTGCATTTTAAAAAATAAAAATCTGTGGCGCCTGGGTGGCTCAGTCATTGAGTGTCTGCCTTTGGGATCCCTTTGGGATCAAGCTGCAGCTAGATTTCTGAAGCCAGAGTCTACATTCTTGCTCAGCATCTTCCCTATCCCTCTCCTGCTTCCCTCATTCTATTTCAGATTTCTCCTGAGAGTGTTCTCTTCATAAATTATTTGCACAAAAATCTTTGTCTCAGGCTCTACCTCTAAGGAATTTGACCTAAGACTCTTAGAAGGAAAAAAAATCATATGCTCAAGGTTAGAGAGTTAATAAGTGGTAAAGACAGAATTCAATTATAGGTGTGCAGGACCCTAAGCTCTCACCACTTCACTGCACTGCCTCCCTTGGAAGTCCATCTTTGTGCCTAGGGAAGACTGCTATGAACCACTATGGTGTGAGAGTTTCTGAAATATGCCTAAAGCGGTGGGGGGCTGCAGTAAGAGTTAGTGGTCTTCTATTCCCAAGATCCCTATCACTGACAGGCATGAGATATAAAAGGGAAGATATAAAAAAGAAAAGGGAACAATAGTGGTTAAGGGAATGGCTCTGTGTCTTTTTTATATCCAAGAAACCATCTATTCTGTGACCTTAAACACATTACTACCATCTCAGTTTCTTTAACAGTTAAAGAGAAATATTGTCTACAGTGCAAACTCATGTTGCAATGTCTGATAGGTAGTAGGTGCTCGATAAAAGAAGCTAATATTTTCCGAAACCACAAGTGCTACTTCCAAATTCCAAGGCTTTCCTAAGGCTAGAGCCTAAATCTCCAGCATGTTCCCCACATCTCCCAGTCTCCTGTTTTTTGGTGCATATCTCACAATTTGGTTTACTCAGTACAGCAAAGGCTAGGGGCTACCAATGGCCTGACACGGAGGGGAAATCACCTCCCTGGCTTTAGTCTGAGGCATCTGGCCTTATGCAAGCATGCTATAGGGAAACAGTGTTGGTATTCACCTCTCTCAAATGATGCTACAAGGATTAAGATAATTACACATGGTCTAACATACAGAAAGTTATGGCTATATCTTCTGGCATATCTCTTGCCCTGCTGACATAAGAAAATAAGCATACCTCAAACTCTTCTAATGCCTCTTAAATGTTCGGAAAATGACTATTTTCTGAGTCACAGAAAATATGATCTTCATTATCATAGTTAGTGTCCCTTATGCCAAGTACCTTATAATCATTATTCTGTTTAGCCCTGTAGGCCTGTATTTGTCAATACCCCGTCCATTCCCAAAGAAAACAGGCTTAAAGCAATGACATGTACCAGAATCACCTGGAGGGCTTTTATATTTTTATTGTTATTTTTATTCCTCCTGCTTCCTTAATTCTCATTTATTTTTTACTCTCATTCATTTAAAAAATTCAGCGTTTTAAAGGAGGTAAAATGTGTTTTGTTTTGTTTTGTTTTGTTTTTGAGAGAGTACATCTAAGCCATTGGGAGAGGGGCAGGGGAGAGATAGAATCCCAGGCAGACTCCATACTAAGCACAAAACCCAAAGTAGGGCCCAATCTCACAACCCTAAGATCATGACTGGAGCCGAAACCAAGAGTCAGGTTTAACCCACTGCGCTACCCAGGCACCCCAGAAGGAATACAGGAGATTTAAATCACAGCAACTAGAAGTGGATGCTGGACTCAGAGTGAAGAAAAGCAGCTGCCTTAGGCATAGATCTAACGGGACTACATGCTCAAGAAAATCAACCTAACCCCGGTGCTTAGCATCTGACATGATCATCTCTTGGGCATCATTAGTAGCTTCAGGCTAAGTCCTCTTCCCAATGATCCTGTTAGCTGGAATGAGATTAACATGCTTGGAGGCAGACAAGTTTGTTGTTCAGGATTTGCCCCATAAAATAGGGTTCAGATTTCAGAGGTATTGACTTGTTCCTTACAAAAATCACTCTTATATTTGGAGTTTTTGACATAGAACTGTCTTGAACCATCCCAGAGACTCAAAATTTTTCCTGGACACATATTTGACTGGATGATGAAGGATTTCCTGACAGTCCATAGCAGCACAAAGCTGAGTTTGAAAAAGGTGAGTATAGTCATTGTTTTCCCTATACTGATGAGGACAAAGGCATGACTGATACCCAAGAAAGAAGAGATGAGTCTCATCCCAAATGACTGCTGTTGAAGCCATTTGTTGCTTCTCATTACTTCTTATATCCTTCATATTTCATCAGGAACATTTTTACTGTGCCTAAAGAACAACTCTTAGTATTTTATTTGCTGATGACAAGTTTTCTGGTCTCATTTGTCTGAAAATATTTTAATTTTTAAAATCTAGATTGCTGGGCCCCATCCCCATAGTCTCTGATTCAGGTTTAGAGGTAGCGACCCAAGAACTTGCATGGACCACACCTTGAGAATCACTGGCTTAGAAGAATTACAAAACATCTCTAAGACTCCAACCCTCAGAGAGTCTATTTACATTCTAAAGCCTCTGCTTTTGACTATAAAAGGGAAATTCTTGCCTAATCATAACCAGGGATGTGCTAGACCTGGCACTTATCACAAGAGCCAACCATTACCATTTCTTCCCAACTTCACAGAGATGTCACATTAGTAGCTTGAAATCAGCTGTGGTAGGAATATTTACACCATGGAAATTGGCAAGCACTATAAATCAGGGTTTGTTTTTTTCCCAAGACACCAATCAACAAAACTTTTACTAGGTTATTACTGGTCAAGGCCATACCTACAGATTCCTCTTCTCACTCTCCATCCTCTCAGAAGGAATTAATCAGTCACCAAAGACCATGATTGTATATAGGAGAGTGGCTCCATCAACACAGTCTTACAAGTTTTTAATACCACATTCTTAAGTAAGTCCATTTCCTTTCTTCAGTACTTCTCTGAAAAGAAGTGATCAGGGGCATCTGGGTGGCTCAGTCAGTTAAGCGTCTGGTTTCAGCTCAGATCATGATCTCAGGGCATGGGATTGACTCCCTGCATCAGGTTCCCTGCTCAGCAGGGAGTGTGCTTGTCCCTCTCCCTCACCTTCTGCCCCTCCCCCACACTCCTGCATGCACACACTCCTTTCTTTCTTCCAAATTAAAAAAAAATCTTTAAAAGAAAATCTTTCTTTTAAAAAAAGAAAGTGATCAATTTCCATATAAAATTACTCCATTGGAAATCATGGTAAGCTCAAGCCAGCCCTACTGTGGATACTTGAGAGTGGCAAGCTTCTGTGTGAAGCCATCTCACTCACTCTAAACCTTCATTTATATATCTAGCAAATATTTTTGAGCCTCTACTCACTGCCAGGCACTAGATTAGACAAAGAAGAGAAGACAGCAAATTGTCTCTCTGATGTACTTGAAGAAGAACAATTCCAAATTTCCAGATAGGAAAAATCTGAAAGAAACCTTTATCTGAGAACTCTGATTAGGGTTTAGATTTTTATTGGACAATACATTCACATATGTGGCACAAAATTCTAAGGGTACAAAAGGATATACAGAAAATATAAGTTACTTTCCCAACTTTGTCTTCCAACAACCTAGTATCTCCCTCCTGGAAGAAAATACTATTTCCATTTTGTGTGTGTATGTATCCAGAGATTTTTATGCACATACAAATACATTTTTTTCTTTTTTTACACTGATGATAGCTCACAACACAAATTTTTCTGCGTCCTGCATTTTTTCCATAACACTATATCTTGGATATTATTCCATAGCAGTACATAAAGAAATATCTACCCCATTCTTTTTAACCACAGCATGATATCATGTGCTATACCATGATATATTTGCCTACTTAAAAGCATTTAGAATTGTTTCCACCATTTTGCAGTTAAATAGTGCCCCCATAAATAATGCTGTGCATTCCTCATTTCACTTATGTTGCAATGTAGGATAGATTTCTAGAAGTAGAATTTATCTGTAGGGTAAATTTCTAGAAGTAGAATTATGGGTCAAAGGACATTTGGGATTTTATTAACTATTATCAAACTGTCCACCAAATTATTTATACTAATTTACATGGCCACTAACAATATACAAGAGTTCCAGTTTCTTCACATATTTTCAACCAAGTATCTTATTAAACATTTAGATGTGTGCTAATCCAGGAAGTGAAAACTATCTTATTATACTTTTAATATGCATATTTATTACTATGGATGAGATCAAGTAGGTTTTTTTATATATGCCAAATAAATTTGTTTTATTAATTTGCTTTTTAATGAGCTATCTGACCATATATTTTGTCCATTTTTCTATTGGGTTTTTGGTCTATTACTAATATATAAGTACTCTTTATATATTATAGTAATATCCCCTTTATCTAACATGGATAGCAATTTTTTTCTTAATGATTATTATAAACTGGAAAAAAAAAAAAAACCACAGTTAATCACAGGAACTTTCTCCTTTAGCCTATGAACTACCCCACACACTGAAATACATTTGAATGAGTAAGGAACTTTGGATCCAGAAGCCACAGATGATATTATAAGTATATACATGCATTTAAAAAATGCCTCTCTAAAATTGTGGCCAAAGGCAAAATCTCTGACCAGAGCACTTGACAGTAAAGTATAGAATTTCACTCTTGAACTAACAAGGAGAAGAATCTCAGAGTCCTAGACCATGAGAAATCACAGAGAGGGGCCAGCCTTGGCCCACTGTCACAGCAAGTGTCAGAGTGGATTGCTAGGATGGTCTTGGGAAATTCTCTCACTTGTTTGTTTTCAAATGCCTTTGAGAGCTCATGAGGAAAGCTTAGATAAGAGCAGTCAGGGTTAGAGATGGTTAACACCACTAGCCATGGGGCTCATATAGGTCTTTAAGAAGACTCTATGACCCCACCCCCTAACACTTGTGTCCCAAACACATTTGCAAACTGGAAAAGGAGACAGTGTTAATTATCTTCACACATGTCCCTGGATGTCTGGGCTTAGTTTTGATGGCAGCTTTCATTTATGATTCAACAAATATATCTCTCACAAATAAGCAACTTTCTGTTTCAGCACAGGTTTGGCAGCTCTGAGCTCATGCCAGAGCTGTCTGGGTTATCCCTCGTTTCAAATTAAAGTTTTCTTAAGCACTGTTTTCAGAAGGTGGGGGTTGCTCTTGTTTATTTCTGATAATCAAGTTTTACAAAGTCTTTTGGTTAAGAAAACACCATATAAGCCTCCAAATCCCAAGCAGGCTCAGTAGAAACCTGAAGGAGAGAAGATAAAGCTCTCAACAGGCGCCAATGTCCTGGGGCTTGGATCTTCAGCTCAGCATGAAATCCACACTCCAGGGGGCTAAGAAATAGAACATCCTAGTCTCTTTGAAGAGCAGTCAGGAGACAGTATCTCCTGGAAAAACTGACAACCAAGCCCCTAGTTGCTATGGAGAACATCTAAAAGTGTACTCATTGATCTAGTTTCATGGCTCTCCCTGCTCCTTACCACAAAGCAACATTCCCAACAATGCAGATAGAAATGAATGATGGGATGAGCTTATGTTATGCAAAAAACAAGATGTAGAAAAGGATCCTGGCACTCCAAAGGCAAGCATAACTCTCAATTTCATAAAGATGAGGTAATGCTTCCTGCTGCTTCTCCCATGGTTCCTCCCAAGGGGTGTAGCACATAGTAGGTGTTCAGTGGGTAGGAATAACAAAATAGGCCCTTCCACAAAATGCCCCAAATGGTTCCAGGAATATTTTCCTCTCTCCTGAACTTCCAGCCTTGTCCTACCCATTCCTTAAGTCCCATCACAGTCAGCTTATCTTCCAAGTCTTCCTAGATGTTTATTTCAGTTGTTACTGATCTTTCTCTGGGCTCTTCCTACTTCTTGCACCAGAGTTTGAACTCAGCAGTTACTATAGTCCACTTTGTGTAATAATTGGTTTCTTTGTGACTCTTGACATCACATGCCTCTTGACATCACATACCTAAGAAGCTCTTTGAGCAGAAGAATATTTTTATTTCTTTTTTTTTTTCAATATTTCTATTTCTATGTACCTGATAGCATGCAGGAAAAAAAGGAGTTTTGCTCTCTAAGGTCCAGGTTTCTCATGCTATACTCTCATCTAAAACATCTTCCTACTTTATCTTTCAGGTTTCAGCTTAGCAATGTCTTCCACTAGTCCACTCTGAGTCCTGTATTTAAGATTATATGACGATTTTTGACACACTGATTGGACTATCTATCAGTGAGGGACTACTGCATGTAAATCCCTCCAAAAATTCAGTGGTTTTAAGCACCAGCCCATGGACTGTGCCCAGCTGTGCTTGCTCTTGTATCTGTGGTCAGCTGTGTAGATACTAGTTGGTCTAGGATGGTCTCAGCTGGGCTGTCTTGGCTCTGCTCCATGTGCATGTGGTCTCTATCTGCCAGCAGGCCAGCTTGAGCTTACTCACAAAACAGTTGTGCCAGCTTCTAAGAGAAGGAAAAAGGGGGGCAGAGACAGAACTTGCACAAGATCCCCTGGAGTCCAGGCTGAGAACCAGCATGAGGTCACTTTTGTCACCTTCTGTCGGTCAAATCAAGTCACAAGACTAGCCTGGATTTAGGAGTGAGAAAATGGACTCTTCTGGATAAGAGGCACTGCAAAGTCAATGACAGAGGGGGCATGATACAGAGGAGGGTAAAGAGCTGGGGCCATATTTACACTCAGTCTTCAACAGTCTCCCTCACCTGACTATAAACTTAAGGACAGGTACAGTGTTCTGTTCATTGTTATATCTCTAGCCCTTAGGACAAGAGAGGCACAAAACAGTCTCATTTGTTAGATAAATGTATGATTTAATTAACTAATAATGCTGAAATGAAAGGTATGATGAAAACTCTCAAGATTGAGCACCTATGAGAATTTGAATGTTCCACTCAGTCTTCCCAATTTTATCTTATTGGTTCCAAGAGCAGAATCTCAGTGCCATTAGACCATTGGTGTTGACTACTTTTAAGTATGCCTACATGCTAGGTATTCTCCTACATGTTCTTTATGTCAATAAATTGTTATATGGATACTTGGAACTACACACTGCTATCATTATCATCTTCTGACTTACAGATGAGGGAACTAGCACAGAGAGATTAAGTAACTACCACAACTTCACAGTTCAAAAAAGCAGAGGTCAGATTTGAACCATCCTGTCTGGCTCTAAATTACACTGTATCTCAAGATGTGTGATTTATACCATCTTTCCCCATCTTGGCTACTAGACAAATTCGCTACTTCACCAGAGTTGTCCAATGCAGTGGCCACTAGCCACAAGGATGAGGCTATTTAGATTTAAATGAATTACAATGCAATAGCATTAAAGATTTAGTCTCTCAGTCACATTAGCCACGCTTGAAGTGCCCAAGAATCCCAAGTGGCTAGTATCTACTGACAGGACAGTCCAGGAAACATCTCCATCATCAGAGAAAGTTCTATGAGATAGCACTGCTCTAGAATAATTCCACTCTTAGAGAATTTCCCTGAAATCACAAAGAGAAATAAACCTGTGAGGATATAGTAAGGATCAAGAGAGGATGTGCCATCATGTGGTCATTTACCAGCTCTGAAGGAAATGAGCATCTTCAGTCCTGTGGGCCTTAAAAAAAAGGTAAAAGGTATGAGCATGTGGGGGCCATTGAAACACCACAAATTGTTTCTCTAATGAGCATCACTTGAGTATGCTACCTTGTTGAAATGCAGAATTTATGAAAGCACAAAAACAACCAGTTTTCCTGAACCTGTACAATTTAATGTCTTAAGAACTCTAAGTCTTGGCCCCTCTTTTTCAGTTATCTCAAATGAAAATCTGTATACACCCAAGGTAGAGAGCTACATATTCTCTGAATAGGACAAAGTCCTAGATAATGGAGAGGGGGGAAAGGCAGAACATAGAAAAGACCAGTAGGAAACCTCCAGGTGAGAAGTGGGAGGACCAAAAGGGACTTTTAGAAAATCTGACTTGCAGAACTGAAGCCCTGGCCAACCCTCCTGGCTTCTCTGAATTTCACTTTGAATTTGATGTTTAAATAATTCCAAACAGCTGAGGAAATTTCAACTATGTTGTATAAATATGCTGGTTTTTCTTCATTCGTCTGCTTTATGTCCCTTTATTTAAATCTTACTGTCTGCTCTGCAAATTTGATTAGGGTTTTCCTGAAAGTCTACCTGGCACTGAAAGTTGATAACAACACTTGAAACTCAGAAGGCTGCCTTTCTGTTTCACCTCTATTTCCAATTTCCCGCCAATATTCTGACAGCAAGCACCCACCAGCAAGCCAATGACTCTTCTTTCTGCATCTGGGCATTTCCAAGTCTCCTAAACTATTGAGGAATTACAGTGAGAGAGCCCTTGAGGTCGTCCTTGAAGAGGACACTTTTGGTGTCTCAAAAATCAATACTTCATGTTTTGAAAAATGAAAGATCAGTACAAAGGACATATGATAGTATATGGATCGACTTCAATGTCACCCTCTTTTATTATGAAGTCTGCTAAAAAGTACCCTATTTTTTATGGTTTGCAAAACATGATGAGCTTCCAAAAATGAAACCTCAACCCACTAATCGTGGATAGTTTAATAATCTGATATATTCCTTTACTGTAATTCAGCCTCTTGCCTTTCCTCTTAGGAGAATATAATTAGACCTGAACTCAGACAGCAGGAATGTAAAATCTCTTTAGAAAAAAGAATGCAATCTGGGCAGGAATATGTATTCCTAATTTTAGGACACTGCTCAAATGCACTTGAACAGGTTTAGAAAGTCTTTGTGGTTAGATGCCCCACCTTTCTCATCAGGATGGTCATTTAATGCCTGTCATATTTTCACTTAATACTATAAGCTCCATACACTCAGACACATCTACAATCTCAGCTTTATCAGCAAAGCTTGAAAGGAATATGATCAGTGGCAAAGATTAAGGGGGTTTTACAACAGAGGAAGGCATGTTCCATGTTAATTGCTAATCGGTGTCAGCCAATATGGCACCGTGACAAGGCAGCAGGCCTTATCTAACAAGAAGAGGATAGTCCTACTTTTCTAGCGTACAATATGTCTAAACAGAAGAATCATCCAACAACTCCAGGTGACTAATTTCTCTATAAATATATTATTGACACAATAGAGGCCTTTTTAATGGGATTATAACTACACAGACAGCTGCTCTGCTAGTCAAGGAGAACATGGTTGACAAAAAGATTTCAAGGAAAGAATAGAAGAAAACAGCAAACCTCCAGCCATACACACTTAAATGACCTCATTGCTTCAAAATAATAGGATCACACTGCAAATATGAAAGGAAAAGCCAATATGCTTAAAGCAATCGCTTTTTGCATGCTCTTTACCATTTCTCTCCCACAGCTCAAATGAGAAGCCCCCTTGTGCCAGAAGCAGGCCTTCCAAAGCAAAGGACACATTGTCTGGTATGGTATTCTTTAAAGGAATTATGTTTGGCTTTAAAAGGTCTCTAAAGTGGATATGTTCTTTGCTTCTATGGCCAGGCTAACTTTTACAATTTATAAGAAATTCTTTCCCAGGTTTTACTCAAATACAAAAAAAAAAAAATTATCTAGCACCCACTCTTCAGAAAAAAATAAGCATATAAAAGACTGATCAAGGAAAAGGAAAATTACCTTAAAAAATCACTTCTACAATTAAATCTCACTCATATTTAAAAATAAGGGTATTAATAAAATGGTATTATCACTTTATTGTTGCACATTAAGAAAAAAATGAGAAACAGATTATATGATATAGTCTACATTCTTTCAAAGTTCATAGTATAGGAAACCTTTAGATAAGACTTGATGGAACATAGAGCCAATCCATGACTTATATTTCCTTATACTTACCCACAGTGTCTAGTTACTTACACATAGAAAGTATTAATACATTCATTCATTGGATAACTAGAAATTCGGTAGAGAATGATGACACAAAGTATATTCCTACCCTTCAAAGCTTATATTCTGTTGAGGGCGGAGGTGCACTAGATTGGGACCCTGTGGAGCAGAGCCTGAGACAGGGATTCTTATCCACGTGATTTGTAAGGGAGAACACTTAGATGAAACTTGTAGGACTTAAGGACATGACACAGGGCAAAGGAAGGAGCTGAGGAAGGGTGTGGTTTCAGGTGATGCCACAGGGAACTCTGGATCTGAGAGGAGCCCTCTGACTAAACCACCAATTCTTTTTCTGATCTACCATTTAGTTTTTAGGTGATAAAGAAACAAAACTTTACAATTGCAAAGGTTTAACAAAATGGGTTTTTTTCCCTTTCTTATATAATTTATCAGTGCAAGTTTTCTTGATCAGGTAGCTCTTCTTTAAACTCTGATACAGGGACCTAGGTTCTATCCTGTTGCTTCACTGTCTTCAGTTACATGGCTTCCATGGTGGAAAGAACAGACATGGAAAACCCACAGAGGATGCCCTTGGGAGATTTCAAGGGCCCAGAAGCAACACACATCATTTCCACCCACATTCTGTTGGCCAGAACTCAGTCAATGGCCAAACATAATTGCAAGGGAGGTTGGAAGATAGAGTTTAGTTATATGCCAGGAAGAAGTAAAAGCACATTTGGGAAATATCTAGGCAGTCTCTACCACCCCTCTCTGACTCTGTGCTCAAAGAAGGCCAATGGAACAAACATGCAAATGCCAACAGAATAGAGAAGATTTGGGGTTTTCATGACTACTCACCTGCATCTGTGAAAGGGAAATCTATTGCTCAAAGGCATCCCCACTGGCCTAGGAGTGAGGGAGAAGGCAGAGGACTAGAACTGAGAAGGTGAAAGGACCTATTGTACCTTCAGAGAGCTGATCTTCTAAATTGCATTTCTTTCAGCTGAAACAATACATCTTTCAGTTCTCTGGATAATTTGCTAATGTGGGGCAGTAGTACCTACACTGGGCTAAGAATCTGAGCTATGGAAGCCTGACTTTGATGAATTCCAAGCTGTGATCTATGGCCTAATGACTCACTTATCCACTCTATGCCAAAGAGTCTCCTCATCTGCCAAATGGGACAAGGACCCAGGGATATATCTACACATCACACTGGAATTATTTAAAGAGAGCAAGTAAGGAAGTACTCTCCAGAGAATTTAGAGACCTTAGGAGCTATGGCCCAAGTCACAATAGCAAATTAGTGATATAAGTAAAACATGAGATTTTTCAGGTCCTAACACGAGACCATTCCCTATACTGCAGTACCTCTCATATAAAATGTGAAAACTTGTTGAAGAGTATAAAATCACTGCTTAAAGGGCAAGGTGAAATTGTTCTTGTTGCACATATGTGGGTGATAATTTTCAGGAGGAAATTTGGGGGTCCATGATGGAAAATTCCCCAATCAGCCTACAAGTCTAATGATATTTAAGGCACTGGAATCTCCCAGAACATCATGATAGAGCCACTGGCTTATTCACCATAGATGCTAGTTTGCTATTGAGAAAACAAACATCTCTTCCAAAAAGAAGGTCTGTGGGCTGGAGCAACCAAATGACAAGAAGTAAGATTATAGGGTGCCTGGGTGGCTCAGTGGGTTAAAGCCTCTGCCTTCAGCTCAGGTCATGATCCCAGGGTCCTGGGATGGAGCCCCACATTGGGCTCTCCGCTCAGTGGGGAGCCTGCTTTCCCACCCCTCTCTCTCTGTGCCTGCCTCTCTGCCTACTTGTGATCTCTGTCAATAAATAAATGAAATCTTAAAAAAAAAGAAGTAAGATCATAGGGATGCCTGGGGGACTCAGTCAGTTAAGTGTCCAACTCTTGATTTCAGCTCAGCTCATGATGTCAGGGTTGTGAAATCAAGTCTGTGTTGGGCTCTGTGTTGCACATGGAACCTGCTTAAGATTCCCTTTTCCTCTTTCCTTCTGCCACTCCCCACCCCCATTCTCTTAAAAAAAAAAAAAAGAAGAAGAAAAGTAGGATCATAATAAAAGTAGAATAAACTAGAAATTTTGTTTAGGAGCCCTGAAACAGGTTGGTCCAGTAATTTTCACTCTAGCTGAACATTGCCCTCACTCACATGGAGAACTTTTTTTAAAAATATGGAGGCCTCAGCCCTACTCCAGATAAAATAAATCAGAATTGTTGGGCATAGGGCTCAGGCATGAGTATTATTTTAAAAGTCTCCTAAGCAATTCCACTGTGTAGCCAAATTTGAGAACCACTGGTCTTCATATTTGGATCTTTGAAACATCTTTGTGGAGAGTGAGGGCCCCTTGAAAGGACATGGGGGCCAGAAGTGGAGAAATAAGAGGTCTGAGATAGGAGATGAGCATTGGATAATGATGGGAACAGACACATGAAACCCCCATGAAAAGCAGAACAAGATTCTGCCTCCACGTGCTTCCTGCTGCCAAGTCCTCTGCTGGGGTCATTCCTAGAATCATCCCAAGCCTATGGTTGGTGTCAAAGACAATGCTGATGGCAATGAACATCGAATAAGGGCACAAGGTAAGAAAAGCCTCCATATACTGAACACTTACTACCTCTTATAGTCCATTGGGCAAAGGACTTTTCATACATCACTTCATTTAGCCCCTATGACAACACTGTGACAACACCATGACAATATTGTGACATTCATTTTAAAGAAGGGAAAGTCAAGGCTAAAATCAATATGTAACCTATTTCCAGCAATCCAACTAATAAGTAGGAGAGCCTGGTTTTACATCTAGACTACCCACCTGTGGTTAACCAAAAATGACAGCTAGAAGAAGAGTCCTACTCAGTGTCTTGATCCCAGTCACCCTTCAGAATTGGAATCCTATAAAGGATAGAGAGCAAAAAATTTGAGACTTCTTTTAAATAGAACTTCCTGTGGACTGTAGAGGCCAAAAACTATAAAACCCATAATATAAGAAAATCAAAAGAAAAATTATAATAGACTTTTTAAAAAGCCAATTGCAATAATCTTTCTGGTCCACTCATACCAAAAGCAATCAGCCCTTTTAGAAATCTACATAAAATATGGAAGAAGGATATAGTATAGTGCCCTAGGAATTTTTCTGTTTTTTTTTTTTCTTTCTTCCAAGAAGACAGTGGAAACCATAGGCCTAGAGTCAACTTTGGCAAAAAAATACATACATAGCTTCCAGCTTTGGAAATTTAAGCTCCATAAACGAAGACAGGCCATTTTTCAGTCCAACAGGAATTTTTCTTTTTTATTAAAAAAAAAGGACTCAAAATACTGGGTTCTTTCTCTGGAGAAAAGGAAAAGTCCCATGTGCTTGGTGGAGAGCTGACTTGACCAAGACCCCTCTTAGGAGAGCTTTATTTTTCATGGATATCAGAGACTTAAATGGTCTACATGCCAACAAACTAAACCAGTTATAAGAATACTTATTTTAACGAACTATGTATAAGCCAACCCACTGTGGTAGATAGCAGCAAAATGGCCTCAATTCTTTACCTCTCCCTGGATCTCTGCCCTTGGCTACATAATTAGTGCAGTGCCTACCACTTTTCCCTGGATTTGACCATGTGATTTGTTTTGGTCAATTAAATACAAGCAGAGGTGATTTGAACAAAGTCTTGAAATAATGCTTTCATGTTTTCAATTTCAAATTTTAATTTCAATTTCAATTTCAATTAATTTCAATTACTCTGTTTCCCATATGAGCACACCCTAGCTAAAATGCTCAAGGAACAGACGAGTGGAGTCAACCTCACTTATCCCAGTCAAGGTCTTGGACATGTGAGGGAGGCCAGCCAGGATCAACAAAGCTACCTAGCCAAACTGAAACTGATAACAGGCACAGGAGTAAGCCCTACTGAGCCTACTTCAGATCCACAGAACCATCCTACTCAAACCAGTGATTTATGAACAAAAATGCTTATTGTCATATGCATCTCAGGCTTTGTGGCTACTTGTTATGTTGCATTATTGCGCAATAAATAATTGATACATCAAGTAATAGAATGTATATTTGGTGACCATTTCTAGATACTCTATAAATACTACCATCATTATAAATATTCAATAAAATGTATCCCCCCAACAAATATACACACATGCACACACACACAGACGCACATACACATATATACACACACACACACTTTCCCTTAGGCCTCATTTTCTCCTCCTTTTTTGGGATGGATATTTTGAGATTCATAAAATTTCCTCCGTGTCTTCTGGCAATTCGGTTTGGCTCTTACTCATAGCCATACCTCCCTGAACTATTCTAGGGAGTACAGAAGACTTGAGATTTAATTTATATCTCTTTCATCTCCATACGACTGGAAGCTACACTTGCTCACAGTGCCAGGCATAGAGTATGCAACCAATAAATATTACTTGAATAAATAAATGAATGAATGAAGTTTAAAAGATTTACTTAAAATGGGGTACCTATTGGTCTTTTTTAGTGGTAGGTGATAGAAACCCCAAGTCAACTGGCTTCAGCAAAAACAGGTCTTTAACTGGTTTATGTAACTGAATAATTCCATGGTAGCTGAATCTAAGCATTCAAATGATGCCATCCCATTAGGACCTGGTTTCTACTTGGATCTTGGACTTGCTTTCCACTTTTTTTCCTGACCTCTGAGCAGCATGCCAAAAACTACAGTTTTAACATCCTTCCAACAAAAAAGAGAGGGTGTCTTTCCCAACATCCACAGAAAGGCTTTGATGGGTCTGCTTAACTCTGATTGTATCATATAATGTCCCCTGAACTAATTACTTTGGTTGGGGAAATGCAATGTCCCCACTGATGAGGCCTGAAGGACACAGGAGGTGGGAGAAGTGAATGGTAAATAACCCCACTGAAAGAAAGTGAGGGTATGAATTCAAAAAAAAGACATCAGGGTTAGAGTAGATGGGTGCTGAATCTACTTACATGCCAAATCAAACCAACTAACCAAGGAAAAGCATATATGAAGTTATCATACACACATGCTGTATCTGACCCCTTTTAGTGTCTTACCTACAATCTCTCCACCCTTTCATAGCAACGTTGCTGAAGCAACTGGATGCATGTGACACAACCTGACACCTCACCAACAGTACTATGTCCCTCTCACTTTCTATCCCAGGGCTTTTTCTGCCACAGCCATGAGTAATTCCAACAGGAACCCAAACTGCCATTCTGATACATGTGCAAGCTTGCAACTGTCAGGGAAGTAACAAGCCATGGGACACCCTTGACAATGAGGGATGGAAAACAGTAGATAAGTACTCCCTTACTCTCAGAAGACTGTCATACATGGCTCTGGGCAGGTCTAGACTGAACCCCAATTTCCCAGAGCAAGAACCAGCTCATTGATGCAGTCTGATATTGGCTTTCCCTCCCTCCTTGTTCTGCCTTCCTCAGTTTCCTCTTTCTACTCCCTAAGATCATTTCCAAAAATAACACCCGAACACATATCCTTGCCTCAGGCTCTGCTTTTCAATAGCATCTAAGCCAATGAACATGCACATACACACACACCCATAACTATCTCCAGGAGGTTAAGAAAACACAACAAACTATTCATTTTACTCTTCTTTTAGCTTACTCACATTTTAGCCTACTCACATCTTTTCTGCCCATTGTCAAATGAACCTCAAAAGCTTTAACAGGTGGTTCTGTAAGAAAAAAAAAAAACTTGCTTGAAATCTTCCCCCAAATAATTCTCCTCTGCATCCTGAGAAGGGTTCTCTCTAAATTCCAGGACAGAGCTTGAGGGTTATTAAACAGAAAGCAGCAATGGAAGAAAAATACAAGGAAATGAGAAGAGAAGATTAGGTATGACTTGGGCATTAAAGGATAAATAGGATTTCCACATGCAAAGAAGTGGTGTGGGGATCCCTGAGCTCACACATGAAATATGGAAGGTATCACTTGTATCAGAGCTGGGGAACATGTCTGTCTCCCTGGAAAACAGAGATGATGCCATCTCATAAAATCACCACTGTCCTTCCAGAATGCCCAGAGTTGCCACAAAATAAGTGGAAGTGGTATCATTGCCTAATACACAAAGCAAACAAAGCATTAGTCTTTAAAAATTGCAGAAAATACAAAGATCAAGACATATTTAACATCTATGGCACATGTAACATATAACACAAGTCAGTTTCTTTTTTAAGATTGTTTATTTATTCATTTGACAGAGACCACAAGTAGGCAGAGAGGCAGGCAGAGAGAGAGGAGGAGGAAGAAGGCTCCCTGCAGAGCAGAGAGCTTGATGCAGGGCTCTATCCTAGGACCCTGGGATCATGACCTGAGCCAAAGGCAGAGGCTTTAACCCACTGAGCCACCCAGGTGCCCCACAAGTCAGTTTTTTTAAAGCACAAAGACTCCATAGCTTATGTGAGCAAAGGATGAAAGCAGGTGATTTGCTTGAGAAAAAATCAGTTTGGGTAACAAAAGGGGACCTGAACATCCCCATTAGTCAAAAATATGCAAATTAAACAAGATGCCCATTTTTTCTATCAAAATAACCATACCAAGAGTTATAGCCCTATGTGTTCTTAACCAAAATAAAATGACACAATATTCTAGAAAGCCTTTTGACAATATTAGCAAGAACCTTAAATTCTTCTATTTTCTTTAATCATACAATTTCATCTTTAGGAATCTATAATAAGGAAATAATCCCAGATACAGAAAAAAATCTGAATTTATAATTATCATGCCCATTTGCAATATTATGATAGCAAAAAAGACAGGGAACATGATCTTCTAATAAGAGAATTCTAAGGGGTGCCTGGGTGGCTCAGTTGTTAAGCATCTGCCTTCTGCTCAGGTCATGATCCCAGGGTCCTGAGATCAAGCCCCGCATTGGGTTACAAAGGCTGTTTCTCACTCTCCCACTCCCTCGGCTTGTGTTCCCTCTCACTGTGTCTCCTCTGTCAAATAAATAAAATCATTAAAAATTTTAAAAAATCATTTAGGGGTACCTGGGTGGCTCAGTGGGTTAAAGCCTCTGCCTTCAGCTCAGGTCATGATCCCAGGGTCCTGGGATCGAGCCCCATATCAGGCTCTCTGCTGGGTGTGGAGCCTGCTTCCCTCTCTCTCTCTCTGCCTGCCTCTCTGCCTACTTGTGATCTCTGTCTGTCAAATAAACAAATAAAATCTTAAAAAAAAAAAAGAGAGAGAGAGAATTCTAAAGCAAAGTATAACCTGTCAATGCACTATATTATGTGGCCACTTAAATGATATTTATCAAAGATTTATAATAATATGCTTAACATCATACAAAATAAATATGAAATTAAAAGGCAGAAAATAACATTATATATTCAGTATGATCAAATTATATAGGAAGAACAGCAGCATGTGTATAAAAGTTTGAAAAAATAAACACTAAAATGTTAACAGGCATTATCTTTGAGCAACAGTAAAACACTTTTCATTTTCTTTTAATTTTATTAATTTTTTGATAGGCAGAGATCACTAGTCAGAGAGGTAGGCAGAGAGAGAGGAGGAAGCAGGTTCCCCACTGAGCAGAGAGCCTGAAGCGGGGCTTGATCCCAGGACCCTGAGCCATGACCTGAGCTGAAAGCAGAGGCTTAAACCCACTGAGCCACCCAGGCACGCCACTTTTTATTATTTTTGCATGTTCTATGATAAGTACATAGCTAATGGGAAAACTTAACTTCTATTTTTTATTTAAAATAAAGGATTATTGATTTCAAATTGTATCTATATGGTGAAGACTGAAACCATATAAAAATATATGTACTTGTGAACAAGTATGAGGGAAAACCAAAGAAATATCAACAACTGTTGCATTAAGATCCAAGGACCAGAGTGGCTTTGATTTCTATTATGTTCCTCATAACATTGTTTGCAAACCCCTAACCCTATACAGATGTGAAGAGATAATATTGGGGTTGATTCAAAAATGTGTGGTCAACCCGCTAAACAGGTATGGGTAGACATAGATTGTAAGACTAGAATCAAGTCATGGCCCAGGGGAATCAAGGAGAGTAAATGATCATGAATGTAAAATCAAGCAGGCCCTCCCCCACATCTAGATTAAGGAGAGTCCAGGGAATTGGAAGCATTATTCCTGGTCACTCCCCCAAAATTTAATAGCATAGCCTCTTTGACTATAAGAAACTATTATTCTGGCCAGACCCTCAAGAAGTAAAACCAATGGAGAAAAGTCTCAGTGCATATGAACACATTCATGTGTATAAACGCATGTGTTCTCAAATAATGGGGTTAAATGGGTTCAGCCACACCAAGGACATGACCATCTCAGAGAGAGCCCAGCTTCCTACCTTTGGACCCAACTAAAGAGTAGTGGCCACTTTGAATTTCTAGATAACAAATAAAGTTCAAACACTAAACTCCAAAGTGAAGAGCTTCAGGGAAGGAGGGAGCTTGAGTTAGGCCAAACTGCCGTTCAATTTACTGAAAGCTTCAAAATATCACCAACTCTCTGTTTGAAATGCGTCAGCAACGGTTCATTTTTTTTCTTTTTATCAAAACACATTTAGACTGTGGTGAATGACAGCATAAATCTTAAATAGAAAAGATACAAGAAAAAAAGACCACCCGGGTGGAACATAACTGTAAATGTGTCCATAAAACTATATTTGAATTCTGATCTTATACACAGAAATGCATTTAACCTTCCCAGCAAGACGCTTTCACCAACTTCCAAAGAAAGTGTTACCAATTAAGCTAAAGAAACTTTAAGAGTCAATTTTAATTAGACCAAGAGATGCTCCAATCACTTCCCAGCTCCAGCTGAAGTTTTTACTAGAGATGGCTGGAACCAATTTACATGCTTTTATGTTGCGTCTAGACTTTAATAAGCAGTTCAAGCACGAAGCAAGCTGATGCCAGCATCAAGCAGGCTGCAGTATACCCCGCACATAGAAATACAATAGCCCTCAGGTTCCCTCCCAGGCCCTTCTTGCTGCTATCAGAGAATCTCTGCCATGTGGTTTCAAAAGCAACAGGATCCAGCCTTTGTGATAAGATTTATGACCTTTTTCTTCAACCTAGTTCATTTGCTTCCTCAATACCAAAGGCTTCATAGGATCATTGACTCTAGCCTTTCCCTTACTCTTAACAAAAACTGGGGAAATGGAGATAAACAATTTGGGGACAGGTGCTGGCCCCCCAGCACAAAGCAACTGGAGGCAAGAGTTCAGGTGCTTGATCAACCAAGTGAACTTTGGAGACTCAGGTGGCCCCCTGAGCCTCATTTGCCATATCTGTAAAATGGAACACCTACCTCAGAAGTTTGGTGCGGATGAAACACAGTACTCTCCACAGCTGGTCAGGTTTCAAGAGGCAAGGAGTCATGTACCAGTGACTTCTATAAGTAAGTAGTGCCTTCAGGAGAAAACAGGTAGGGAGTCAGTGGGCAGGAAAGGGAAAGAAACTGAGCAAGGGCTGAAATTCCCCCACAAATCTCCAGCCTCTCCCTGATCCCATGGGGAGCTCTAGAGCCTAAATTACACCTCAGTCTGTCCTGCATTAAGGCAAAGAAGCTGGGCTTTCATAGTCCCAGTCGGAGCTTGGCTACAAATGACTAAGCTGGACCTGGCAGGAAATGGAACTCCCAGGCCCTCACAGTTCTTTGGTGGTGAGGCAGCTCCAAGTATCCAGAGGCAACCTTCTGAAAGTGAAGGTTCAAGTTTTGGCAGATGGTGGCATAGGTGCACCCGGCAGGTAAGAGCAATCTAGGCAGAGCACAACATGCACCTCTCTTTACGAAGCGTGTTAGGGAAATGTCATACCAATAACAACTACCAACATTTTTCAGTATTAGATATACTTTACATGCATTAGCTAATAATTTATGAAATATACTCAGTTATTGTCACCATTATACAAGTGGGAAAATTGAGGCTGAGGACCAAGTAAATTGCTTACACATACCCCTAGAGGTAGTAAAGCTGGGTTGAGAACCCTGTTCCTCTAAGTCCAGAGGCCAGAGGTCAAGTTCCTAATTATTGTCTTATTGCTAAATTAAGAGCCAAATGACAACCATCTTCATGGGGTTCAAACACAAAACAGACATATACACAACTGGCAGGTTTTAGACAACTGGGTGAAATAAAATTCTAAACAAAGTCCTTTGACAAGGCATAGGCAGACAGTGTGAGACTCCTGAAACTTCCTCATATCTGCCTTATTTTTCTCATTAATATCAGAAGCTCCATAGGGAATCTGGCCAACATCTACTTAGGTTAAATATTTAAGTGTTTGGGACCCATATTTCCAACATTTACTGTACAGGGTGGTCACTTGTAGGAAGAAGACACTCCCCTGATTTCATGACCATTGCACACATTAACTAGAATGTGAAAGATGCCCCTTGGAGTTGTTGAGTGCATCTGTTTTGCCTGGGTCTTATCATCTTTGAGCAGTATGAACCAGATTGCTGAGATTGATGGGGCTGGCTTCTTTTGACCTGACATTGACCTAATGACAATAAATATCTTTCATCGTTATTGAACGTCACACAATTACTCTCAGAAAAAACCAATCTTGTTAACTACTAAATTCTAACATTTGCAGACTTCTATTTTCATGGATTTCTATCTAAGAATGTGAAAGGGTAAGTGGTAAGTTTTAGATGGAACTATATGAAATTACCATTTTTGTAGTTTAAAAACAGTTGAGTACCAACAAGTTCAAATGGTTCAACTTCACAGTTCCCTGAGGGCAGAAGAAAATCTTCATGGTCCTTTTGGATCCCTGAATGATGCGCAACATGGATAAATGAGTTTGTTAAAACCAATGCTGTCTTTCACCAGGGTGATGGATAAATAACAATGAATAACTAAAACTAGAAGCAAATAGTCTAGAGACTTTGGGTCTACCAAACATTTTAGTCAAACAAGGAGAAAAGGAGATTGATTTATGTGTCCTCTAATTGGCCTTATCAGTGTGGTCTTAATTGACAGGTAAATAGACCAAAGGAAGGTGGCCAAAAGAAGAAAAAGAAATAAATCATAAGGCTGGGTAACTTTCAGACAAATGTTAAATGAACAGATAGGCACCCAACTCCCTTTTCTCTCACACCTGCTGTGGCAGCTGAATATGAATTACAACTGTCCTCCCTTATCAGTAGGGGATGCAGTCCAAGACACACAGTGGATGCCTAAAAGCCTGGGTGGTACCAAACCCTATATGTACTATGTTTTTTCCTATACACATATACCTGTGGTAAAGCTTAATTTATAAATCAGGTAAGGTAAGAGATTCACAACAATAAAATAGAACAATTGTAATAATATACTATAGGGGCACCTGGCTGGCTCAGTCAGTTGAGTGTCTGACTCTTGATTTCAGTTCAGGTCACGATCTCAGTTTCATGAAATTGAGACCCTCACTGGGCTCCATGCTGAGTGTGGAGCCTGCTTAAGATTCTCTCTTTCCTTCTCCTTCAGCCACTCCCCTTCCTGCGCACTTGCACTCTCTCTCTGATAATAATAATACACTGTAAAAAAAGTTATGTGAATGTGGTCTCTCTCTCAAAATACCTCATTGTACTGTAGTCACCCTTCTTGGAATGATATGAGATAATAAAATGCTTGGTGATGAAATGAAGTGAGGTGAGTGACACAGGCATTGTGATAGAATGTTAGGCTGCTGTTGATCTTCTGACAATACATCAGAAGGGGTCATCTGCTTCCAGACTATGGTTGACTGTAGATAACTGAAACCGTGGAAACTGAATCTGTGGACATAGCCTAAAAAGCCTGTATTTCAGCTAATCTATATAATTACGAAACTTGAAAACTCAAGATTTAAAAGGCAAAGTCAGCACTGTTCTTCTCTATCGCTAACAAGAGTTATAATCACTAAACCTTGGGTCCGATCGGTGAGAGGCTGCTTCTGTTCTAGGGCATGGCAACTGGATGTGTAGGTGGTGCCTATCTTACTTTACAGGTTTCAGAGAATATGTCATTTGAAGGAATTGGAGGTCTTATTTTGTCTACATGGGAACCAGTGCCATGGTCAACTCTTTATGTCTATCAGGGATATGGGAGAACTAGTGGTCGTATGTGTGCCCCACATCTGTCATCCCTGACCTAGGCATTGCGGGTTCGAGGCCTCAGTTTATTTGTCTGTACAAGAAGACCCTTGAACTATGCTATCTCTGAGAATCCCTCCAGACAGAACACTTCAGGGTTTTTTTTCTAAATAGCTTTAAATGTGATCTCTTTCCTGGTACTGTGTCATTGACTCTTGGTTGCCCAAAACTTTCTATTGCAAAGGGACAGCAGCAGAAATCCAGTAAGAGCTACCCCATTCCTTGTTCCTTTTTACTTTGAGTCACTATCCCTTACCCCTCTTACCTCCACTCAGAATTTGTTATGTCATTTTAATAATGGAATACCAACAGTTGCCCCCTATTATGCCCTTAATAATATACCACAAAGCCTTGTCATAGTCCTATCTCTTTGAACTTGCCTCAGAAGATTCAACATTGTGCCATTGGGAACCTATTAGTATCATTCCCATTATCTTGGAAATGACTTCTTTCAGGTTATTGAAATAACTAGATAAAGAAACTAGATGGGGACATGTGCAGGGACTTTATGCCTCCCAAACACGTAGTATTAATTAGCTTCTTCCACACAAACATGGCAAAATAATAATAGGAGCTTCAGGTTACTGAGTCTTGTGCCCCTGGGAACATAAACCTATTTAATTCTTAACACTATCCCTGAAGTTGAGTATTTGTCCTGGATGGCATATGATATGTTTAGATCCACCAACACCTAATTTTCTATAACAGTCAAGGTTCCATCAAGTAAGTGGCCCATTCAAAGGCTTTATTGATAGGGGTTGAATGAAGGGATTATTTACAAAACTGGTCAAAGTTAAGGGAAGCAACTAGGGCTGGTAAAGCTCCCAGGATCCAGCATACATAAGTGAGAAACCATTATGCGATAGGCCTGGGGAAGAAGACTATTAATAAAATGCTAGAGAGAGTTGTAGCTGTAGTAGAGGGGCTGATGGACAGAGACTGGGCACTGTCAAGACCACAGCCAGGTGGGAAATGAAGAATAAGTAACCCAACTTCTCTCTCTCACATCATCTGATGTCCTTCCAATACTTCCGATTAGTTAAACCTAATAGGAAACAAGACAACAATGGAGCACAATGTAGTTTACAGAGGTCAGCCCCCCAGGGCACATAGCCAGGCAGAGAAGAATGGAGAATGGATCTGGAGGGGCAAGTGGAGATTATCAAACCCAGTTCTCTACTGAATAAAATAGCCATGTTTGCTGCCATCTGATTCTGTTGGCCGACCTACTGCAGATGGTTGGATCCTGAGCCAGCTCTGGGGAATTGGGCATGACCAGGAGGAGGCTTCCTCTTGAGTGGTAACCAGATTCCATGGGATCTTCTCTACTGGTTAGAATGCAAGACAAGGACAGGGAAAGAGACCAATAGGAGTAGAATAAAAGGAAAAACCATGAAAGCAGAGAGAAGAGAGGCATACAGGAAGATGAAGAGATGAGAAAAAACTATGTCATGAATATGGCAGGGCTCCTATGAAGGGGCTGCTGTATCCTGCATGGTGATCATTTGCCACATTTCCTGAAGTGCCTGTGTCTCTTATAGTAAGTCCTAATCTCCAGTGTAACCTGAAACTAGCTTTGATCCTCACAACCTAAATGGCTCCAACCAGTGAAATGCAATTACCCAGATTTTACACATGAGCTAATTGAGCAAAAAGAATTAAGAATATACCTGAGGTGACACAGAAAATAAGTACCACAAAGGAATCCAAACATGGTTCCATCTGTCACAAGCCCATAGGCTCTCCAATGAGCCACATGGCCATCTGCAACCCAAAACAGGACTGTTCCAGGAACAAAATTGAAGGACACATTTCTGATGTTCCCAAGGAACTCCCTCAAAGATTGTAGATTGCCTGCCACTACCAGCTGGTAAGTGTCCATGCCTTTTTTGGTCTGGAGCTCATAGCCTTTTAGGGTCTGTGTAATTCAAGGATGTTAAAAGCACCATCTCAAGGATGTTGGCAGATGTTTCTTGGATAAAACGGCTTTCTGGAATATAAGAGAAAGATATTTCACAACTGCTTCCATTTCCTTTTCTAGATCCCTCAAATCCTGAATGTGACCAAAACACACTCAGAAGAGTGTGTGACATTTCTTCCACAACAAACAACACTTGAACTTAGGAAGGACAGAACCTATTTCCATTATATGCACAATAAAAAAATAGGACAGAACATATTTCCATTATATGCCTCTTCCATGGCTTCAGCTGGTAGAAGTAATAGAAATAATGGAACCATCCTTAGTGATATAACAGAGTAATCAGAAGACTGGTTGGCAGCTGAGGACCAGGAGATGTGTGCAGAAGATGTCAAGATCTGCAGGTTTCTATGACCTCCTGTCTCATGGAGGCTTATATTCTAAAACAGCGTTCTGTGATCCCCAAATGGTTCGCTTTATGGTCCTATCATTAATTTGAAGGGAAAGTTCATTTCCACAGGTCAAGCATTGCAATGAATGTTGAGAACCCAGCTCAACAGTGGAAAAAGCTCTAGAATGTTTTTCCACATTCAAACCAGGGCTTCCTTATCAAGTTCATCAAAGCATTTTTAAAAAATATAAATGTCTTACCACTTTGCCCAGGAAGAATAAATCTGCAGAGCCACCTCAAAGGCTTGACAACTTTATTTTCATTGTGTAGAGCTGGGTGGGTCCCCCTGAACTGGGCTTCCTAAAGGGACCCAGCCCTTCTCCGCACAGTCTCCAGGCCTGCCACTCCAGTGAGTGTGATCAAAGAGAGGAAAGCCGAGCCGCTGAGCCTCGAGAAATAAAGCTAAAACAACAGATTTGTTTCTTGGCTTCTCTCTTAAATACGTCCAGAGTGTTTAAAGCCCTGTAAGGAAACGCTCTGGGGCCCTGGATGTGAGAGAGGCACATCTAAATCCTTTCCCAAGAGGAAATCTCTCACCTCGGTGGGGTAAATTAGCTCATTAAGAGCAGCCAGAAGCAGGCAGGAAACCTGGGAAGTAGGAGCTTTAATTCAAAGCACAGAAAATTATAGATTTCTTTACACATTAAAAAAGCATTTATCTTGGCTAAAAATGAAACGACTTTTCAATGATCAACACATGGTTTAAATCTGCTCTGCTAATTCATATCTATCCACCAGTCTGTCTAGTTGTTCAGCTACCAGGAAATTCAATTACACTCAGTAAATCTGCATTGAACACCTACTATGTGCCTGTGGCATATTTGTAAATTGCATAAACACAACAAAAATAGGAAGGAAGCAAATGTCTACCTTATTGTTCAGGAGGAAAGACTCATGTATTAAAGATTGGAAGACATTTGTATTTCACTTTTCAACAACACTTAGTATTTTTATGTACTAGGCATTGAGCTTAGATGTGAATAATGCAAAACAGGGTATTAAAAAGCTGCATTTGGTGGAATCAAGTGTTAAGATATACAGAGAGGATAATGGGTCAAGGGAAAGCAGGAGATTGAAGAAGAGAGGGTGAAGTTTCTCTAGAAGGTTTCTTAGAACAAACACTACCTGAACTGACCCTGAAGGAGGTCAATGAGAAGTAACAGCAAGAATGGCCTCTAGAAAAACAGGCTTTACTTTCTGTTCTGCTGCTTGGACCTCAGACTATTCTAGTTTTCTGGGCCTTAATTTCCCCCTTTAGGGGTGCCTGTGTGGCTCAGTGGGTTAAGCCTCTGCCTTCCGCTCAGGTCATGATCTCAGGGTCCTGGGATCGAGCCCCATATCAGGCTCTCTGCTCGGTGGGGAGCCTGCTTCCCTGCTCTCTCTCTCTGCCTGCCTCTCTGCTACTTGTGATCTATCAAGTAAATAAACAAAATCTTTTAAAAAATAAAAATAAGAATAAACACACTGACTCTAACTATTCATTCATTCATTTATTCATTCACTATTTATTCAGGACCAACTATCCATACCAGATGGTCTTGACTGTTTAGGATGAAGCCTATAGGTTCGCTTTGATCCAAGGCGTAAAAGACAGGCATCTGCTCTCCAGGAGGGGCTCCAATATTCATGGTGCCATGACATCATGAACCCCTGCTGTTCTCTCCTTTTTCACTTATCAAGGCATGGGGGTTGGCTCTGGGGAAACAGGACACCCAACAGGTAACTCTGTTGGGAGAAGAGGTCAAGAAAAGTATAGAATATAGGGAGTTCCAGAAGAAATGCCACAATAGTAATCACTTGGTATCTAATGTGTTTCCATGTGGTAGGAGGAGGAAATGGAGTGGGAATAAACCTAAATGGGTGGTGACAAGACTTAAAGGCAATGGAGGGACTCAAAGGGGAGCTGCCATTTTGCTCAGAATAAAAAGATTTGACAGTCCAGTTGGGGCTGGCGTGGTGCCCTGAATATTGTGGCCATCTGGACCCAGTCCCAGTGCTGCTAGTAGATGACTTAACCTACATTGCTTGAGCCTGTTGGTCTATAGGTTCTACATTGATAAAATTAGTTTGATAAAATGTATGTCCATTTCTTCCCCTCACATCTCAGGAAGAATTTGGAGACATGAATAATAACAATATCCAGCATGCTCCACATGATAACCTTATATAAGTTTTTATTTATTAGCTCTGGGTAGAATCCATGTAGTTAATTCTGTGTGAACATAGTAGCAGCCTCATTGAAAATGGTACTACCTGCAATGAGGAGTTCGAACTTATCTTGGTTGATGAAACTTGAGAAAAATGTCTCCATCTGAGAAATTCCACAGCAGCCCTTGGGTATAAGATCAGCACACCTAAAGCTGTTTATGAAGATGCAATAAAATAAGCACATCTGAATGGGACATGCTTCACTTGAATGATTTAAATCATAATTAAACATCTCACATCATCTGTCATGCTTTTGATTATCAAAATAAGGAAAGTGAACATCTGACAAGTTTAAGGCTCATGCCCCTCCTGTTTGACACTTCTAGGCAGTCTGTTGATGCCATTCCTGGTTATGAAAGGAATCCTAATCAAAGACATGCCCATTCCAATTTGAGACAAACAACATGGTGGTTTATAGAAAACTTCCTTTCGTTGACCCACAACCTAAACAAAAGGTCAGAATCACTTAAGTTGCTTCAAAACGGAGAGCTGTGATATAAACCAGCAATGTGATGTGGATGGAAGCCCATGTAATTCCTTTGTAAGTTGCAAACCTAAGTAAACACTATGAAAGCCTGCTATTATTTACTCTGATACCACAGTCAACACTTTGGAATCATTAGCTTTGAACCCTTGGGTAAAGCTGGTTTTTAAACTCTCTATTTCACATCCAAGGTCGACTTCTTCTACAGCCAGCAGATCCATAACCCCGAAGGCCATATCCTGCCCTCACATACACATGTTCAGCTCTCACAGGCATCAACACAAGGGTCTCCTGGGACCCCCAGCAAGGATAAGGGTTAATTACCTCTCTCCTCTTTCACCTGAAAATTAAATGCTAAGGAATCAGAGTTTGGATTTATCAAATATGGAAGGCCAAAAGCAAGAAATAATACATTTGAACTGAACTACAAAGGATTCCTAAATTTCTTGACCACAGAAATTTTATTAGTGTCAAACAGTGTAACTAACTGGAGACATATTAAATTATCTTTTCACAAAGACACCCACCTCTGCTCCAGATATCACCCATATATGAAAAATGTAATGGTCACATATTATCAGTGGGAACTCATAAATCAATCACTATAATAAACAGCCATCCTGGCTTCCATATTTACATAAATATATATATATATATATATATATATATATATATATATGGCAGGAGTTTTCCACCTCAGTCTTCTGGCCACTGACAATAATTAGTGGGGTGACTTTCATGTACTGGTGACACTCTCTGGCATGTATTTTCATTTCTCTTATGAAAAAAATGACCCACAAGAGTACTCAATGCTCTAAAATTCTGTGATGTCTAAGAACCAAATTAGAGACTGTAACTTTACAAGTCCATAAGCATTGCTTCAAGGAACTATAAACTTAAAAAAACCCTGGGGCAGTATTGTTATCTTCAATTATGAAGCACAGGACATTAATAATTAACAGTGCACCACTAGCAAAGGTAGTAAAATTAAGTAAGTACTAAGGTGACTTTCTGGGCTGTGCCTAAGTTCTGGGCCCAAGCAGCTCCAGAGGTACAACACCTACCCCAAGAATTAACTGAATGTGGGACCGAGTCCAGCCAAACCTAAACTGCTTGAAATTAGGTGAGAGAGAGAGCACGTATATACATCACGTCTAGAATGTTCTCCATGGTCAAGACTTACACCTGAGCCCCTGTGCCAGGACAAAGAAAACCAGAGTCAAGGTATCCCTTCATTTTCAACTGGCTGGGTTTATTTGCAAGCCATATAGGAGCTACCTTCTGCACAAAGGCCAGGTATCCTAGCCAACCCACAGAAGCCTCAATAGAGAACACCCCCTGGAGTACAGTCGTTATGAAACTGTTCCAGTGAGACCTAAGGCTATAAGTAAAAATACATCCCATGAAAAGTACCTTCCAAATACGAGAAGGAAAGCCATGTATCCCACCCCCACCCCCAGAGTGCACATTCTAGGTAGGCAGTTTATTTCTTTCTTTCTTAAGATTTATTTGAGAGAGAGAGAGCGAGAGAGCAGGTACACGTGCAGGGGGAGGGGCAGAGGGAGAAGGAGAGAATCTCAAGTAGACTTCCAGCTGAGTCTGTAACCTGACTCAGCACTCGATCCCATGACAGAGATCATGACATGAGCTGAACTGAATCAGATGCTCAACCGACTGAGCCACCCAGGCACCCCAGATAGGCCGTTTCTTTCTTCTTCATGTACTTGCTCAAAGTAGGAACTGGTAGGGTTTTTTGTTTTGTTTTGTTTTTTTAAGATTTTATTTATTTGACAGAGAGAGACACAGTGAGAGAGGGAACAGAAGCAGGGGGAGTGAGAGAGGGAGAAGCAGGCTTCCCACTGAGCAGGGAGCCTGATGCCAGGCTCAATCCCAGGACCCTGGGATCATGACCTGAGCCGAAGGCAGACACTTAACAACTGAGCCACCCAGGTGCCCTAGGAACTAGTAGTTTAATGATCCCAGATAAAAACACTATTCCATGGACCCTGGTGCAATGACCCTTTCCACCGGAGTATAGAATCGGTGGACTGGATCATCTGCCCAACCATCACAGTCATCAACAGATAGATCAATTTCAAAAATACTACGCTGAATAAAGGAAGTCAGACACAAAAGAATATGTACTGTGTAATCCTAATATTATGAAGTTCTAAAACAGGCAAAATGACTCTATATTAGTAGAAATCAAAATAGTCGGTTTTGGCAAGGGGAGGAAGACTATCTTATAAGGAACTTTCTGGAGTAATGGAAATGTTCTGTGGGTTACATGCAGATATGAATTTGTCAAAACTAATTAAACTCACACTAAAGATCTGTGCATTTCACTGTAAGTAATTTATATACCAATTGAAATATATGAAAAAAAGAAGAGGCAATCCTGGGGAAGGAGATATTGACATAATGATAATATTCCAATTGTCAAGGGCTTTCCAGCGATGGGGGAGACACCACGTACCTGACAAGGCCAGAACATTTGGAGATGAAAGGGCAGACATGCTGAACACATTTTATAGCATACACATAGCCTCCTTTTTCTTTAAGCCCTGGTGACTAAAAATTTTATTTTAATCAGTTGGGTGGGTAATCCTCAGTCTAAATTAACTGGCACAAATATGCCTGTCACCAGAGAGTGAACATCAAGATTACAAACTCTGACATCACTACTTTGGTGTAGACCAAACAGACCAAAACCACCAAAACCCAGTGCCCCAAGGGTCTCAAGTTTCAAGATTATCCATTGCCCTGAAGTCACAAAGTCCTACCAATCTTCTAAGGCGACCCACGGACCATAAAAATATCTCCCTCACTGAATGTCCCAATGCCCAAAGTGCCCAGATCATAAGTTTCCTTGGGTTAGGGTGTCTGGGTGGTTCAGTTGGTTAAGTCACTGCCTTTGGCTCAAGTCATGATCCCAGAGTCCTGGAGTCAAGTCTCCCATCTGGTTCCTAGCTCTGCGGGGAGTCTGCTTCTCCATCTGAACTTCTCCCCTCTCATTTCTCTCTCACTCATTCTCGCTCTCAAATAAATAAAATCTTTTAAAAAAATGTCTTTGGTTTAAAGCAGAGATGGAACCCTTAAGGACCCAACACCCCACATCTTTCCCACAGCCCACTTCTAACCCTTAACATTTGAAAACCAGGTCTTTGCAGATTCTCCCTCAAGAGACACCCTTCCTACCTTCCCACAAGCTTCCTAGCTTTATTTCCTACATTCTTAAAGATACACCTCAAATGATAAATTCATGCCTCCTCCCAGAGACTGAACCTAGACTATATAAATCCAACCTCCTGAAGTCTAAGAAGGGAAGCCAGAGCATTATTTTTTTATATGTCTTTTTTTTAAAGATTTTATTTATTATTTATTTGACAGACAGAGATCACAAGTAGGCAGAGAGAGAGGAGGAAGCAGGCTCCCTGCCTAGCAGAGAGCCGGATGCAGGGCTCAATCCCAATACCCTGGGATCATGACCTGAGCCGAAAGCAGAGGCCTTAACCCACTGAGCCACCCAGGCTCCCCAAGCCAGAGCATTATTAACACCTGGGAATCAGGAAGGGAAAACCAAAAGGCTGACAAAGATGCCTAAAACATTCCAATTCTTAAACTTAAGATGACTCTTTTGTAGCCATTGTCTGTTGACCATAAAAACATCATGGAGCACCTGTTTGAACCGTTCAGAGTCACTGAGCAGCCGCTCAAGCCACTCCCTTTGTTACTCCCACAGGTCACCCTGTCTCAATGCATACATAGCAACAAACCAGCCTGACCGACACAAACAAACACATTTCAGCCCAACAGAAGATCTGAAAACTTTTCAAAAATAAGAAATCACAAGCACTGAGAGGCAGAGTTGTGTATTTACCCTTTTTGTGAAGAAAGGAAAAGAAAGGGGGGAAAAAAAGCCAAACCTGAGAATAAATCCACCTGTGAGTGCCTATCTCTGTTAAGGTCACCAAAAATCCCTCCTCTTTATTTGCAAACAGTTTAGAAGCTACTGAAGGAAGTCGGCCAATAAACGTTTTTGAAACCAAGATTAATGGCTGATTTGTCATCTGGGAAAGGAAAGGTGAGCTTGCATGCCTCGGCTAAGGAAGCAAACCAGAGGAGGAGGGGCCCCTGATTTATGGGGTTGTGAGGAGACTAATTAGAGCCTCATGAAGGGAGATAAGAGGGACCAAAGGCATTTGGGAAAAGCAAAGTGAAAGGTGGGGACACAGCAGAGTCCATAGAGCAAAGGAGGTGGAGAAAGGAGGGGACTGCATAAATAAGTTCCAGAAGCAAAGCAGAGTGACTTGGAATCACTCAAAGCAGAGTGATTCCAAGGTAATCCCATGTTTGGAAAGCTTCTAGAAGGCACGAAGAAAAGGCCCATGTTCCTGCACCTCAGACAAGGTCTGAAAACAAAGTCCTTGGCACCTTAATCTTTTTTTTTTTTTTTAGAATTTATTTATTTATTTGACAGAGATCACAAGTAGGCAGAGAGGCAGGCAGAGAGAAAGAGGAGGAAGCAGGCTTCCCGCTGAGCAGAGAGCCCGATGTGGGGCTTGATCCCAGGACCCTGGGATCATGACCTGAGCTGAAGGCAGAGGCTTTAACCCACTGAGCCACCCAGGCGCCCCGCACCTTAATCTTGAACAGCTGTCCCCATACCCTCCTTTCCAGGACTGCATGCAAGTGGCCAGCATGCCCAGGGTCACCCAGCACACAGTCCGTCTCCTTCCTATCCCAGAGTCCCTGTGAAACAGCCTGGGTCCATGGGTTGGTTTCTTGATCAGAAATTGTCATCCAAGACAATTTCTTATTTTACCAGTTGTTACAATTGCCCTCATACCGGCCACATTTGCATCTCTCAGGTGTCCTGATGCGGGAAGGAGACATCAGAGACACAGGGGAACAGAATCCAGACCCCAAAACAAGCAGATCAAGGAGGGAAGACCCTCCGTGCAACCCGAGAGAAACCCAGGCTGGGCGGTGCTGGGGCAACTTCTTCAGAAGACACTGCCTCAGGGGAGAGGCTCAGGAGGTCATGCCCACTGCAGTGTGTCTGGAGAGGGGGTGCTGAGAAGAAAAGATGAACCTGCCGCACCGTCAGAGTCAAGGGGCTTCTTCCCAGGACAGCGGCGCACCATTTGCAGTACTTGTGCACCTGCGCGCGCGCGCGTGTGTGTGTGTGCATGCGCGAGCTGGCTCGTGGATGGGTACGTCGGCAAGAGTTGAGTCTCGTTTCATGGGTTTCACAGGATAAATTTATCACCCCGCTACCTTTATTGGGGTGTTGCGTTAAGGTGTAGGAAAGAGGCACAGAGTCCCTGAAAGCATGTGCCTAAAATGGAGCAGTCTCTTTACCGCTCTCATTTCTAAACATGAGAACAAAGAGAAGGCAGAGAGAGGAGAGAGGCAAGGAGGGAGGGATAGGCAAAGAAAAAGAGTGAGAAAGAAAATGGAGAGAAAGGAAGGAAGTGTGAGGGAGGAAAAGAGGGTAAAAGAAATAGAAAGAGAGGAGGCAGAGGGATAGACGGAATGGAAGAAAGCCAGCAGGCAGCTGGTGCAAGAAATAAGCAAGGGTCTTTTCTCCCATTTTCCTGTCTTTTAATAAATCACTGTAGCAGCCTGTGACAGCTCTCTGTTATCCCTAAATGCTCAAGCAAACAGCTTTTCTTTGAGCCCATTCAAGTGGCTGCCAGGGCGGTTGGAGCTGGGCAAGCAATGCGGGCCCTCAGACTGCCCCCCTGTAATTCAGTTAGAAAAGCAAGCATGAAGTCAATATTCATTGCACAGGGTAAGAATTGCCACAACACAATGAAATGGTAATGAGCCGGCTCACAAAGGAGGCAAGCTGGATAATCAGTTTTTAAGGAGGTTCTGGGCCCACGAGGCTGCCAGGGCCTGAGTCGGAGGCAAAGGCATATGGGCCCCCACCTGAGGGCCTGCCCTCAGCCCCCACCATCTGCGGGCATTGGCAGGAGGCCGGCTGGAAACCAAGGGAATCTCGCCAGGCCCTCTTCCCCCAGCCACTCCTCTCCATTTTGGGATTTGGGGACCTCACAGAGACTAAAATGTGGGGACAAAAAGCCATTTCACAGCCACGACCCCTATATTGGCTTTCAGAGGAGTCAGGGCAAAGGCCAGCAGATGGGAAAATTGAAAAGCCTGCAGTGTACCTGTCATACGTGCTCAGTGCACTCGGGGAATCGTTACCTGACTGGATCAGGATACCTGAGCAGAAAGTCACCAAAATAACTAGAATTGCGGGGTAGAGTCAGACACTGGGTATTTGTATATGTCCGTAGTTTAAAATATACAAAGGAATTTATGTGTCTTACAAGGTTTCATTTAATATACCTTTCTTAGTCAGATTTTTTAATCTCAGTAAAGCTAAAATCAAAGAAGAACCCAAGTAAGATGAGACCATCAGATAAATGGCCATATGTGAACTGCATTTAGATAGCCAATAGGTCATGGACTTGGCCTAGAGTGATTGCCACCCCTGGGCTTAAAGAAAAATTTTTCTTCAAGACTTCCAGTTTGATTTCATCCTGTGTTTTCTACCCATGTCAATTTGGAGATTGGCCCATACTTAGACAGCTGTCAGAAGAGTTTCTGTTTATTCCAGATAAATCTGTTGTCATCATCATCATCACCATTTACATCTACATCTCTAGTGATTGCAAAATTAATTTAGGTGACCTCAAAAATGTATGCCAAAAAGCAAGTGGTGTGCCATTTAAAATGAAAAGTGAGGGGCTCCTTGGTGGCTCAGTTGTTAAGCGTCTGCCTTCAGCTCAGGTCACGATCCCAGACTCCTGGGATCTAGCTCTGCATCAGGCTCCCTCCTCAGCAGGGGACCTGCTTCTCCCTCTCCCACTCCCCCTGCTCATGTTCCCTCTCTTGCTGTGTTTCTCTCTATCAAATAAATAAATAAAATCTTTAAAAATAAAATAAAATAAAGAGAAGGAAAAATCAGAGTAAGAGACAAAATGAAGCCCAAGTTCCTGCATCCTTACAGAGCTGTGCTAAGACTTGGTCCTTGACCTTCTAGTAACCAGCTGAAAGACAGAAACATAATCCTTTAGGTCAATGAATCTCAAAAGAACCCCAAACATTCTGATATATGTGGCCTGGTGCTGGGCAGCCGAGGCATCTGCATTTTTTAAAGATCCCCTGTAAGATAAAAACAGAGCAGTTGTTCAGGAGCTAATCATTCTTGATACTCATAGGAAAGATATTGTGTTGTTTGGGAGGAAAAAAAAAGGTACTCTCAACACTCCTTTACAGTGACAGCAATAAAGATTGTTATATTAGGACATAAATATAGCCCATGTGAACACAGGAGCCTGAGGAGGAGGGAAGGGTACTTCAGGGAAAAGAAGTAGCCGGGAGAAATAAAATGAAGTACACAGCAATTCATGGTATGTTTAGCAGTTGACAAAATATAGATGTGTGTGGAGGGAATTCAGCATGTTGATAGAAAAGGGGTTGTGAAGAATCCTGAATGCCCGGCTCAAGGCATGAGGTTAAGAGCACATGGGGTCCAACTGCCCGGATTCAAATCCTAGTTTCACTACCTAATAGCATGTGAGAACTTGGGCATGTTGCTAACTTTCTTTGAGCCTCAGTTATCCCATCTGTAGATTAGGAGCAAGAAGAGTACCTACCTTGTAGGAATAAGTGAGACATTCTATATAAAGCATTGAATGTAGCATCTGATACATTAGCTATTACTACTATTTTCATTGTCATTTCTGGTACTATCCTTAATGTAAGGAGGACAAAGCAATAAAATTGTTTTCAGGGAACACCTTCTGGATGTATAGATCCTTTCCTATATTATCTTATTTAATTTTGTAACAACTCAGTTGAATAGGTATTATTATTTTTACTCCCAATAAGCCAACTGAATCTCAGTGTAGTTAAGTACCATGCCCAAGTTCATACAGCAGGAAGTGGCCAAAGATCCAAACCTTGAAACTGTAAGATATTCTAATGATAAACTGAGGGCAATTTATAATAAAATGAACAAAGCTTAAATTTCAAGGAGACCGTCCCTCACCTGCCTCAGCTCTTCCAAAGCTCTGAATCTAATTTTGCATTTACAATTTTGTATTCTTTTTCTTAAAGAAGGTTCCCAAATTTATGTAACTTTCATGACATACATTGAATAGATGCAACATGAATGTATGCTATGATCGGACTGTGTTCTACACAGTGAACAAGGGTGACCAAGGATAAAGTAATAGAAGGAAGGCCAGGAGCAAATGTGTATTGCGGGTAGAGATAAAGAGTTAAACATTAGCCACATTGTGTTTGACGGGACCACAGAGCAGCCAGGTCAAGATGGTGCAGATGTCTGTAAATATGGGTGGGGAGAGTAGGTAGTGCAAGAGATTCAGATCAGAATTGATGGGGTGTATGGTGATTGACTAGGGAGAAATTACTACTACTCATAAAGGTGGTCCTAGAGCTATGCTCTCCAATATGGCAGCCACCAGCCACATGTGGTGATTTAAGTTTATGTTAAATAAAATGTGAAATTCAGTTCCTCAGGCCCACTAGCCCCAGTCAAGTGTCCAATGGCAACATGTGGTGAGTAGCTTTGGTATTGGGCAGCACGATATAGAATATTTCCACCATCACAGAAAGTTCTACTCGACAGCTCTGGTCCAGAAAGTCAAAAGATGGTGAAGCATTGACACACAAGAAAATATTGAAGGGACAAATGGAAGTAGGACAGTGAATAAAGAGTAATGAAAGTAGCCAGCAGACTCAGGAGAACCAGGACACAGAGACCCCAGCAAAAAGAATTTCAAAGGAAGAGTTTATTCACCAGCTCAGGAATGAGCAAAAGAGACAACAAAAAACTCCCAGCGTGGAATTAACGCGCCTCCAAACAGGCAGCTTCCAAACTCTATCTCTTTGCCTTTAACAAAATGTCATAGTTTGTGTGGCTTATCAACAACGGAAATGTATTTCTCCATAATTCTGGAGGTTGGAAGTCTGAGATCAGGGTGCCAACACGATCAAGAACCTTCTTCCAGGTCACCTACTTCTTGATGTGTCCTCACACAGCAGAAGAGGGTAGGGAGCTGTTTGGAGCCTCTTTTATAGAACCCTAATCCCATACAAGAGGGCCTCACCCTTATAAGCACCTAATCACGTCCCAAAGGCCCCGCCTTTTTTTTTTTTTTATTTAAGCTTTATTTAAACATATAATGTAACCCCACCACCCTCTCCCAACCCCTCTCCCCCTCACCCCCCTCAGTTTGTTTTATGACATTAAGAGTCTCTTTTGGTTTGTCTCCCTCCCGATCCCATCTTGTTTCATTTTTACTCCTTGTTTCATCCTACCACCTTAACTCCCACCCCCGTTGCATCTCCACTTCCTCATATCAGGGAGATCATGTGATAGTTGTCTTTCTCCAGTTGACTTATTTCGCTAAGCATAATACACTCTAGTTCCATCCATGTCATCGCCTTCTAAGTCCATCACATTGGGTGTTAGGATCACAGCAGTGAATTTCAGAGGGACACAAACTTTCAGACCGTAACATCCCTGCATGGGTGTTCCCATTAAGACCTTGAAATAAGACTGTTTTCTTATAGCCATAAACACACCCTGAACTTGGCCCAGCCCAGAGAGGAAACCTTGAGAAGGACAAACAGCAGCCCTAAGTTAGAGAAGCAGATGCCCAGAGGCCTACATTCCCTCTCTTCTCTCAGCAGAAGCCTTTAAAATCGTACTCAAACGGACAAGGCACACGCCTGCCCGTGCCAACACACACCTCTCCAACAGGCACCTGCCTGCATACCTACGCAACTTCCTGTTTGCTTGTGCAATTACCTACTGTTCACATAAGAATGCATGTTCTGAGTGCAGCCTTTTCTGGCCCACACATGTATGTGCATATTTTGAAGGTGCAAATGAGGCACTGAGCATAGTTTTTTTAATGTAGCCCTAAGGGGTACATTATTCTGATCAGCACTAACATTGCCGTCCTACATTAAGGCATCAACTTTAGGTCCCACCAGAGGCAACAAAGTTAAACAAGCAAACAAACCCAGTTTCCCCATGTGGCTCAAAGCTTTTCCTTTGCCCTTCACTCCTATCTCCTCTTATTGAAGTTTCACTGACTCCTAAGTGCCCACCTCATCCTAAAATCTCTCCAAATCCTTTCCCAGACTCGTTACCTCCTAACCCACGTATTTACTTAGGCATTTCAGTCTGTTTCCCCTTCCTAATTATGGTCTTGTCTTTCTAAACTTTGTCTACCCCACAGTCATGCATCAGCATTTTGAAATGTGTCCTGGTACACCTTCTCCTAGAATGAATTCCTTGGTCACAGATCTGTGACTGTAGCAGAGTCTAGCTGAGTGTTCAACAAACCATTTTCCTTTTTCCTCCAAACACAGCTGGACCACATTTCCCAACCTCCCTTGTCCTTCTATTCAGCTGTGTGACTAAGTCCTGGCCATCAGAAAGTGAGAAGAAGTGATAAGTAAGTCACTGCTAGGTTGAGATGATTAAGAGATGTTCCTTTTACATACTTGCTCCCCTCCTCCATCCATTGGCTGGAAACAGAAAACCCCATGGAAGGCTCCATGGCCTTGACTGACACAGCAACTAGACAGAAGGAGCCTGGGTTCCTGAAGGACTGTGTGGAACATGGCCCCCACCTACTCCTCACCCCTCCTTACTGGACTGCAATAAAGGCAAGAAATTAACTTTTATTATGTTAAAATCTGGAGAGTTGGGGTTTGTTTATTCTAGCAATCAGCCTACCCTGATGTGGTAAGTGGATTGCAAAATTTTTCCAAATTATTTCCCTCCCATTCCCTCAGCAATGTGACTTGGTAGCTTCTTCCATCAAGTGCTGGAGTCTATTTTCCATCCCTTGAACCTAGGATAGGCCACATGGCTTGCTTTTGGCAAATGAAACATAGCAGAAGTCACCATGTGCCATTTCCAAGCTTAGCTCTAAAAAAGCATTGCATGCTTTTGCATGGATATAAGAAATGATTTGTAATTAATCTGTTAAATAAACCCTGCCAATGAAAGAATGCTTGTCAAATCATTCAAGTTTGTTCTCTTTAGAAACTTAAACACTTCTATCAACAAAATATATTTAGTCGAGATTTATTTCATAAACTATTCTTTCAGTGGTCTTTGTAAAAGGAAAGAAGGAAAAGCCAACTTTAATCCTCATCCTTTACAAGTATTTCTGTAAAGTCTGTACTAATAAAGGCTGGGGATGTTTCAGAACTATGAATGACAATTACCCCTGTGGGTTCAAAGATGAGGAAGGTATTTGATGGTTTTGGTGGTTCTATTTCATGGCCATCTGAAGACACTGAGTGGGAATCACCACACCCCTTGTACAGTGTCTGGTATTTTTCTCTGCAATAAAAACTATTGTGCTTAATAGCAACGTACCTTTATCCTTTGTAGGTGAACTAAGGAATAACTATAAAAAACCTCCCATACATTCACATCTGGAAAAAAAAAAAAAACAGAGGCAGGCTTTTCCTAAAAACTATGTGTTTGATTTAACATTGTTTCAATATTAGCTCACAACAAGACTAAGCATTACACCATCATATTGATTATTTGAATTACATTCAGTTTTTCCACTTGTTTGCCAGTCTCCTTGAGCGGTCTATTTTTGGCAGAGAGTTTTTTCAGTGGTTCCACTCAAGGAAGTACCCACTTGTTCTGAGTAGCACTTCTTATCTGCAACAATGCTTCTCAGACTTCAACATGCTACATATCCCCTAGAGATCTTGTTAAAATGAAAGATCTGTTAAGCTTCAATGTTAAGATTCTGTTGCAGTGGGTCTGGGGTCTGTACTAAGATTCTGCATTTCTAAAAAACTCCCAAGTGATATTGATAATGATGCTAGCCCATGACCCACATAAGAGTCTAGAATGGACTTTTATGATGCTGGATTTTCCAATACTTAAAATTTTATTCAGATGGAACCTGATATGGCATCTGAAAATCAGGCCAGAAAATAGGCAGTGGTTTGCATAGTACCTGTAATTCACCCTTTGATCACCAGCCTGCACTCAGTCCTGTGTGATGCCAAAGGTTTCTCCGCCTACCTAGCCATTTGCTGAATGAAATCCCAACACTCATTTGTGCTGATATAGAAGCAGCAGTTGGGGAACATCTTGACATTCTACACTCACATCTCATTACTTTCACATTCTAAAGAGGCCGGATTCCTCACTTCTTTCCACAACTCTTGTTTCCTTGCCTTGCCTTTCCCTATTATCAACCTACCATCTTGAATATGTATCAACACAGGCTAGATGAGCGTAGTGGTATCTATTGATCCAAGCACTCATGATGAAGTATATACAAGTTAGATTTTTTTAATCTAGTTATTTGGTTTATCTTTCCACTTAGTAGCAATCCCCGCAGAAGGGGTTGGGAATTCTACTGGGCAGACACAGGTCCAGTTAAGCAGGAGAGCATGTCTAAAGAGCTGTAGCCTGTCAGATTTGGTGTGAGCCCTTAAATGAGAAGGGCTTTACTTTCACGATCACAGTGTTTGCATCAAGTGGATTTCTTTAGCCATTAGTCTGCCATCTCAAAATGCTTATTCCTTATAGCTTGCTACAAAAAGTGTGATTCATAGATTGATAGAAGTATCCATCAATAACGGGAAACTAGGTTCTGGCTCCAATTCTGCCCCCTAATTAGCTGGGTGAGTTTGCACAATACATGTTTCCCTAAGCTTCACTGCTATTAATTATAAAAATAAGTTTCCAGCTTTAACTTTTCTTACAGCTCAGATATCCCTTGACCTGAAATGCCTCCAGACCAGAGGCAGCTCATAGTAAATGACCCACACAGCACAAACCCCTGTTACCACACTCACTACTGCACATGCGTCCTTAGCCACAGGTAGGAAGGGCCCCTGAAACATCTTATGCCAGCTACTTCATTTAGTACTAGAGGAAACCAAGGTCCTGGGAGACAAGACAACTCTCTTCCAAGGTCATATGGGTGGTCAAGGGCAGAGAAAGGCTAGAACAAAAATTTCCTAATTCTCAGTCCACAGTCTGCATGATAACCTATGAACTTAAGAAACCAGGCTTTGAGAAGTCACATGAGGATTCAAAATTGCCCCTCTGTTCTGGTCACCATAGAGCTACTTATGGAAGAGAAGTGTTCACACACTGGTAAGACCACCAAGAGCAACACAAACTCAGTCTTCTCCACATTTTCTCTGCAGTACTGGCACGTAGGCAGGGCTTTATAAACACTTGTTGAATGAGAGAATGAGGGCTCCTTTACATTTCCTCTTATTTCAGAGACATATTTACATGTTTTTAGAGTCTCAGCATGTATAGCAGGGGCTTTAGGGCCTGTCCCAAATTCCCTCAACATTTATCTCTCTACCCAAAGGCTGCTTATTGTAAACTGAGACTCTCCTTCAGTAGGGCTTCTTTTCTGGCCACAAGAACACAATTGACCCAAATGCAGATCATCCCAGAAGTGCTAGAAATAACCCTAGAGTAGTCTTCCATAGGTGGTGGATGAGGTTTTGGTGTATCAATACCCCAGCTTCCTCCCCTCCTTGGGTGAGACAAGCTGAGGTATGTTTTACAATGCTCCAGAGTGCCTCAGCAGAATTGGGCTCCAGCTGCCCACAGAGACAACTGCCTTGATAACACCCCCTTTATTTCTTTCATCCATTCCCTATCTCACTTTCCTACTCCCTTACTGGCATTTCTTAGAATCACCTTCCAAATAAAACATTTGTGGCAAAATCCTTGTCTTAGGATTTGCTTCTGGGGAATCCAAACCAAGGCCCAGGGGTATGAACTTGGTGGAATTAAAGATTTCAAGGGATTTTGATATGACAACTGAATTTTTATCTGATTCTGATGCAATTTGGGTCTCCCCAAAAGTAGGTCCCAAGAAAAGGATATGGATGCAGGTAGTTTGTTAAGATGCATCCAAGGAAGTAAAAGTTAGAGAGTACAGTGGGGAGACAAGAAAAGGAAAGAAAGCCAATACAAAGTGTGTCCATGAGTCAGTTGCTGTGCAAAACTGTGGGAACAACCCCACCGGGGCCCCCTAGAGAGGCTATATGGAGCACACCATGGAACTGTGCACCGAGATGCAAGAAGCTGAGTGCTGATTGACTAACACCCACCCTCGGGACATTAGGTTGTGAGTTTCCCAGCATACCCTACAAGCAGGCCAAGCGCACCCTGGTGATCAAAGAACACCCTCAGACAGAGACACCATAATTTCTCAGTTATATAGCAGAACTGCCTACAAGGTACTTCTAGAAAAACAACAGTGTTTGCCCGACTCTCTTGGCAGGATTTTTACTACATCAAAATGCTGTTTTACTCAGCAAGTGATCAACTTGGTATCCTCAGAGACTACTTAGATCCTCCTTAGTTCTCAGCTTGCCTTGTTTTAGCTTCCTTGAAAGGCACCCCTGAATGTCATCAGTGCCCAAAACAAAACTCCTACACAAAGTAGAAAGCAAATAAGATGAGAGATGGAACCAGGAGAAGAAAAATGAGCCTGAAACCTGACTACCCCAGTCATACAAGTAGCTGAACTAAAAATGTTCAGTGGTCACATCAGTTCCATGCCTACCCTGTCTTCAACACACACTCCTGGAGGCCCAGCAGCTATCAGACTTACGGGCCCTCACAGCCCCTTTCTTTGATGCCTCTCTGTTCAGTGTCACTGAGACCGCCTGATCAGGAGGGCCCCAAGGTCAAGGCACTATCAGGAGTAAGGTTTCTTAAGTGCCATGTGTGAGACACCATCTGACACTGTTTATAGATCAATTTAGCCCCTTACCAACCATGGGACAGAAGTTAAAAGCATTGCTTTTGGAGCTCAAATGTGTTAACTTCTGAAGTGATGTTTGAATTGGGGTTAAGAAGAGCCCAAAGTTTTGATCTGCTGATTGGGGGCAGGGAAAAAAAAAAA
>RCUC01138111.1:0-24688 GCA_003697995.1 Taxidea taxus jeffersonii | reverse complement strand
CCCCCTGCTGTAATCTCAAATGCCTTGTTCTACTCTAAATTTGGATACTTGTGCGCACATCGGGCTGCCAGATAAGATACAGGGCACTCACCAACATCTGAATTTCAAAGAAACTGTGCATAACTTTAGCCTAAGTGTACCCCAGGCAGTATCTGGGGATACTTATATGTCAAAAGAGTAATACTAAATACTAAAAGGCAAGTGTAACGGGGCATCCTCCCTGTGGACACGCAAATATCTTTGTGTGAAGACGTACACACACGAGCGCAGGACACCTGTCTTCAGGCGCGCCTGTGCGCATGTGCAAGCGTGCGTGCTCACAGACACGCATGCGCCCTTGCGCGCCCACACATGCGCATGCGCATCCTATTGCCCCTCCCCCCGCCGCCGCCTCTGTTGCTGGGCGTCGCTGGGTCCCCGGGGTGTCCTCAAATGCTTTTTCCCATCCTGGGGCCTGGACCTGCTTCCCAAAGTTGGGCTCCTCCCCAGGCTCCCCGAGAGCCGCCGTCGCTGGGCAGCCGTTGGGCCTTCCCCCAGTTGGGCGGATTTTACGGCTCGGGCCTGGGTCGGGAGCGGAGGCCTGGGCCGGGCAGGCGTCTTCCCCTCGGGCTCAGCGGCCTCGGCCTCCGTCTCCCCGATGGCGGCTCCATTACCTTCTGGCCTACAGGCCGGCTGGCTGGGCGGCTTTCTGGGATCAGGCCTCTTCCCTGCCGGCTCCCCAGCGGCTCATATCCTGGTTTATGGCCCCTGGGCGGCGCCGGGGGGCCTGCAGCCTGGATGTTCGGAGATTTTTATTGGCGTCTCCAGCAGGATGAGGGCCGCGGGGGCCCTTCGGGCCTTCCGGAGCCGCTTTATTGGAGCCGGCCTTCCAGACGCGCTGGGGAGCAGCGATTTCCAGGGGAATCTGGTTTCTCTGCTGGGCTCGCACCCCTCTGCCTCTGTGTTTGGCTTGGCAGCGCCTGGCCTGGCCTGTTCTGATCCTCACCTCGTGCTGGGCTTTTGTGGCCTGTCTGTGGATGAGGCGGCGCGGGGCGGCCATTCCCCCGCAGCCACAGGGACACAAACGGAGCTTTGTGTCTGCGGACGGCCGGTGGAAGGCGAAGGGCTCGAGCCCTTCCAGGGCCGAGGGGAAGTGCTCTGGAGTTTGAAGACATTAAGGCACAAATAAAAACCACTCCACCTCGTCTACACCTCGGGGACCCAAGCTCGCCGGTGAGAGAAGATCAAATGGCCGGGCCTCCGTTGCTACCAGCTCCTTTGGGATCCGGAGGAGGGAAAAAGACGCAGGCGGCAGCCATATTCTACCAGGAGACTTAAATGAAAAAAACTGCAGGGGGAGTTCAGTTCACTCTCCTCTCAGAAGGAGGGGACAGATGGCCGGGTTGGCGTGGGCGCTGGGGCGGGAGGGAAGTGCCCTGGGAGAATCTGCCATCCGGGTCCAGAGGGTCCTGTGTATCCTGTGGTCCTTTCTCCATTTGGTGAACCCCAAACCAAATGAACGACCATCCCCCTTTACATAAAAGATTCAAGGTCAGGGGCGCCTGCGTGGCTCAGTGGGTTAAGCCTCTGCCTTCGGCTCAGGTCATGATCCCAGGGTCGTGGGTTCCAGCCCCGCATCGGGCTCTCTGCTTTGTGGACAGCCTGCTTCCTCTCTCTCTCTGCCTCTCTGCCTACTTGTGATCTCTATCAAATAAATAAATAAAATCTTAAAAAAAAAAAGATTCAAGGTCAGTATTATAGACTGGATGGTGTTCCCCTGAACTTGACCTTGAAGTCCTACCCCTCCTTGGACCTCAGAATGTGACTGTATGTGGAGACAGGTGATTAGAGGAGAACGAGGTCATATGGGGTGACCCTGACCCAATCTGACTGGTGTCCTTATAAGAAGAGGAGATTGGGACATAGACCCACAGACCGAAGAGGCCTTGCAAAGACACAAGTGGAGAGGGGTCTCAGAAGAGACCAGCCCCACTGTCCCCTTGATCTTGAGACTTCCAGGTTCCAGATTGTGAGGAGATAGATTTTGGTTGTTTAACCCCCGAGTCTGTGGTGCTTTGTTACCGCAGCCCCAGCACGCAAGCGCAGTTAGCAACAGGAAGGAAGTTATCGGTAGAACTTGAATTAACTTATTTTTTTTTAATAGGCTCCTTGCCTAGCATGGAGCCCAATGTGGGGCTTGAACTCACGATCCTGAGATCAAGACTTGAGCTGAGCCCAAGATTCAGATGCTTAACGGACTGAGCCACCCACACACCCCTAATTTTATTTTTTTGTACTTGGTCATACTTGAGGGGACAACCACATGACTGAGGGTGACGTTGAGACATTGGTCATCTGTGCTCATGTGTGTTCGTTTTACCTGTAAACAGTGCACGGGCAGCTCACCCTTGCTGCTGTTTGTTCCTGCCATGTACTCGGTGGTTTGGGCTGCCCGAGAAGTGGACCCAAGACCTGGGTGTAAGTGGCTTACAGGGAGGTGGTTCTGGGAAGCCTATGCGAGCCAGGAAGGACCTAAAGCCAAGGAAAGGTGAGCTACAGTGAGTTCCTGTCGTGAGCAATGGGCCCTCAGTCCTGCAGAGGACCTGCTGGGACATTGTAGCACTGCTAAGAACCGTCCCTCCAAGGGCAGGAACCTGGGGTGTCTTCTCAGCCAACCATCCCTCATTCATTGAGGGCTACCCTGGGCACTGACTCCAGTTGCAGGAGAAGGTGGCCAGGCCAGAGACACAGAAGATGGCCTTTGGTTGTGGGGGGAAGAGGGGGCGAGCAGGAATGTCTTTCCAGGGTGGCCTTAGGGATGGGGGTGGCTCCGTTGTCTGCAGTCCCCGTTGAGGCTGTGAAGTTATCCCAGGACCAGCCCCCTCTTGGGGAAAGCTTCCCCCTCCCTACCTCCTGAATTTGTTGAGTAATTACTGTGCGACGGATGCCAAGCACCTGCTTTGAGCCTAGCGACATGCCATGGGATACTAAAATGAGTAACTTGGGGTCTCTGGGCCTGAGCTATTCACAGTCTCACATCAAGGACTGGCTCTGCCTCGCTTCCTTTGCAAATGCTGATCCCAGGCAAAACCATGCTGCCTTTTGGAAGTCGAGATCTAGCCCATCAGTAGTCACAGGTGCGGGGAGTTGCTGCTGGGTGAACGCGCAGGCTTTGCTTCCTTCAGGCAGTTCTGAGAGGGGCTCTGGATGCCTCTCCGAGGGTCCCATGCAGTGGGGCCCCCATGGGTGTGATGGATGTGCGGCGTGATCCTGAGCGTATCTGCTTTGCCAGCCTCGGCAAGGGAGGGGAGGAATCAGGGACCCGAATAGTGACCACACAGCTGAACTGGATTTTTTAATCTGGTCATTTTGGTACTAAAGCTCTTTAAAAAAAAAAAAAAAGAGCTCCATCTGTCTGTTTCCTAGCTCTGTTTCTCGATTGTTTCTTAACACAAAGAAGCAGAAAAGAGGTGTGACTAATTAGCATTCCCCTGAGCCCCAATATTTGTACAGATGAATATGTGACTTTCTACTTTATTATCTTTAATCAGCTTTACTGCCATATCCTTCACATACTATAAAGCGTATAGTTTGACAGATTATGTCCGCACGTGATAACTACCCCTGTCAAGACTGAGACTACCTCCGTCATCCGAGAAAGCTCCCGTGTGCTGTTTTAGCCAGATAGCCACAGCCACCCCAGGCAGGCAACTTCCAATTGATTTCAGTCATTATGGAATCGTTTGCTTATGTTGCAGCTTCACATGTATGGAAGCATCTAGAATGTTCTGCTCCAAGACTGGCTTCTTTCATAAATGTTCTTTCCTTTTTTATGGAGTCATATTCCTTTGTATAAGTCTTTATGCAGTCTTGGGACGCCTGGGTGGCTCAGTTGGTTGAGCAGCTGCCTTCGGCTCAGGTCATGATCCCAGCGTCCTGGGATCGAGTCCCACATCGGGCTCCTTGCTTGGCAGGGAGCCTGCTTCTCCCTCTGCCTCTGCCTGCTGCTCTGTCTGCCTGTGCTTTCTCTTTCTCTCTCTCTAACAAATAAATAAATAAAATCTTAAAAAAAATAGTCTTTATGCAGTCTTATGTTTTCATTCTCTTGGGTACAGACCTGGGAGTAGGATTGCTGAGACGTGGGGTAGGTTTATGTTTAACTGCGTAGGAAATTGCCAGACTGTCTTCCAAAAGCATCCCTCCAGTGTATTTCCGGTGACCTACTAGAATTCCAGGTACTATCTATCATTTCCAGCACTTAGGATTTTTAGAATTTTTTATTTTAGCTGTGTATCTCATCTGTACTGTGCATTCATATCTTCTTTTGTGAGGTGTCTCTTCTAGACTTTTGCCTATTTTTAAAATCAGGTTGTTTGTTTCCTGATTGTGGAATTGTAGACGTAACCTGTGTGTACTGAATACAAGCCATTTATCAGGTAGATGCATTGCAAATATTTTCTCCCAGTCTATTCTTTGCCTTTTCAGTTTCTTTTTTTTTTTAGATTTTTTTTAATTTAATTTCTTTTCAGTGTAACAGAATTCATTGTTTATGCACCACACCCAGTGCTCCATGCAGTACGTGCCCTCCATAATACCCACCACCTGGCTCCCCCAACCTCCCACCCCCCACCCCTTCAAAACCCTCAGATTGTTTTTCAGAGTCCATAGTCTCTCATGGTTCATCTCCCCCCACAATTTCCCTCAACTCCCTTCTCCTCTCCATCTCCCCATGTCCTCCATGTTTTTTGTTATGCTCCACAAATAAATGAAACCATACGATAATTAACTCTCTCTGCTTGACTTATTTCACTCAGCATAATCTCTTCCAGTCCCGTCCATGTTGATACAAAAGTTGGGTATTCATCCTTTCTGATGGAGGCATAATACTCCATAGTGTATATGGACCACATCTTCCTTACCCATTCGTCTGTTGCAGGGCATCTTGGTTCTTTCCACAGTTTGGCGACTTGGCCATTGCTGCTATGAACATTGGGGTACAGATGGCCCTTCTTTTCACTACATCTGTATCTTTGGGGTAAATACCCAATAGTGCAATTGCAGGGTCATAGGGAAGCTCTATTTTTAATTTCTTAAGGAATCTCCACACTGTTCTCCAAAGTGGCTGCACAAACTTGCATTCCCACCAATAGTGTAAGGTGGTTCCTCTTTCTCCACATCCTCTCCAACACACGTTGTTTCCTCTCTTGCTAATTTTGGCCATACTAACTGGTGTAAGGTGGTATCTCAGTGTGGTTTTAATTTGAATCTCCCTGATGGCTAGTGATGATGAACATTTTTTCATGTGTCTGATAGCCATTTGTATGTCTTCATTGGAGAAGTGTCTGTTCATGTCTTCCGCTCATTTTTTGACATGATTATCTGTTTTGTGAGTAGAATGCATCAATGAAACTAGAAGCTGTTTTTTTGAAAGAATAATATCAATAAACCAGTGGCCACACTAATCCAAAAGAAAAGAGAGAAGGCCCAAATTAATAAAATTATGAATGAAAAGGGAGAGATCACAACCAACACCAAGGAAATAGGAACAATCATCAGAAGTTATTATCAACAGTTATATGCCGATAAGTTAAGCAACCTAGATGAAATGGATGCATTCCTGGAAAACTATAAACTTCCAAAATTGAACCAGGGAGAAATTGACAACCTGAATAGACCAATGTCTAGTAACAACATTGAAGCAGTGATCAAAAACCTCCCAAAAAATGAGAGCACAGGACCTGATGGATTCCCTGGGGAATTTTACCAAACTTTCAAAGAAGAAACAATGCTTTTTCGGTTTCTTAATGGTGTCTTTATTGTTGTTGCTTTTACAAATAAGAAAAGAGCTGTAGTCTCTTCTAGCATTTTTTTTGCTTTTAAAAAATTATTAATGACTTTATCATAGTATACTTTCTGTACCGAAAAATATACTTCTTTTTGGTGCACATTAATGGTGTGTGGGGTTTTTTTTCCCCCTTTCAGCATCCAAAAATGTTGCAAACTATTTAGAGATCCAATCCAATGTTCTTAGCCATATTTTTTTTCCTGGGTGAGTGGGAGACTGCTAGTGTTTCTAATGTGTGATTTTAATAGAAATATCTGCTCAAAATTATAAAGAAATACATGCTTCTTGTTTAAAAAAATTAAACACTGTTGTCAGGAAAAAGCTAGTGACACACTGGAAGTCAACTTCAGCTTTTTGGGAGTGAGCCAAAATCTGATATTTGGCCCTAGCTTTGGCTTGGCTTTTGGAAGGTCAAATAGTTGATGCCAACTTCAATGTCATTTCTGGTATCCCTGCACTTGTGTGTGGTCAACAATCATGTGATTGTCTCCTATCTAATCATCATAACAAGAGCAGTGATATGAACAAGGCATGGCATTCAGATTTATTAACTGTTAAACTTCCATTCTGAAGTATCAGTAAGCCTCCTAGATGCAGCTTGGAGTGAGAATCTCTTCTGTGCTTTATGTGTTGAAATTATGCCAATGAGCTGAAGGAAAAATGCATATTTGTTATTACATACATGTGCTTCGACAAGCATGTGTCAGAGTTCATTTTAGTCATGAAAAAGATTATGAGCTTTCAAATAATTAAAATAGGGGAATAGCTGACAGTAAGGTGGTGAGAAAGTGTGTTAGCAAGACAACTTCAGGAATCCCTTTGGGGAACCAAGATATTATAGAACCCAACCTTGCTTGAAAGTGAACATCTCCTCGGTGAGATGGGACCCCCTCAGAAGAGGGGCCACAAAACATCCCATTAACTGATGGTCCCAAACTTCTCTTTCTGCACTCTGCCAGCCCTTAAAATGTCACTATAATTTGAATACAAAATTGTAATAGTGAATTTTTTCTATAAAATGATGCAAAGCTTTGGTCTCTTCTTTGACTGAAAATTCTTTTTAAAATTAGACTTTATTATTTCAGGTTCACATCAAAATTGAGCAGGTAGGTGGTATAGAAATTTCCCATATACCTCCTGAGCCAACAGTATCTTTCGAAAAGCAAAATGTTTTAACGTAGTGAAGTCCATTGGTCAATTTTTTCTTTGATGACTAGTACTTTTTGTATCCTAAGAAATCTTTCCTACCCCCAAGGTCACAGAGATTTTCTTCTTTATTTTTTTGACAGTTTGACAGTGTTCCCTCCCACATTTAGGTCTGTGATTTATTTGAGCTAATGTCTGCATATGGTGATGGGTACTGACTGCTTCTTGCTCTTCTCAGTGAACAGTGCTAGGATATCTGTAATATGCAGACAGTGCCTCATGAGTTCATATGGATATTTCTAAGCCAAATCAAAATCACAGAGTGGTTTTTCTGTTTGTTTGTTTGCATGAGTTAACTTATCTATCACATCTTTTCTCCCTTCCACACTGAGCATCCCACTTATCAGGGACACCCAGTTGTCCGCATTCAAATATCTCATAACAAATCATTTATGGGATCTCATAGACACATCAGCCATGCTAAGATTCACACAACCAATACCAATTCTGATTACTGACCATAGTTAAAAATGTTTTCCATATGCCTCCTCCTCCTCTGCCCACTGTTCTGTTGCTGTCCCGTAGCTCCCTCATTAGACTACGGGGCCAGCACGTCTTTATGTCGGTACATGTTCCATGTTCCCCACAACCAACTGTGGATGCCTCTCTACTCTTGTGATCACAGCTCGTTCTCTAGTAGATTTCTTCAGGAGCAGTGACACAGACAGTATTTCCTGATTCCTGCACATGGATGACACTTTGTGTCATCTTTATACCCTCCGTGTTTGAACATAGGTTTTCCCACAGGTACGGTCTTTGGCTCACATTTTCTCCTCTTGTGTATCTTGATTAGGTGATTACATTTTCTGGTATAAACTGTTGATGTTAAATGTTTTCTACAGCAAGTCACTTTTTTTTACCCTTATAAGTCACATGCTCTTTGTCCCTAAGCTCCCAAAGGACTTTTTCTTTTTCCTTAAAGTCTGTGGTTTTAGCAGACTTGTCCAGTTGATGTTCTTGGGCATACAGTGGGCTCTTTCAATATGAAGCTCCAGATATTTTTCTTTCAGGAAAGTGGTCTTGAATTATGATTTTAAGTGGTTTTTTTTTTTCTTCCCTATTTCCTTGCTTTGGTTTTCTTTTTAAGGGTGTCCCGTTATCCATATGTTGGATCTGGTTTTTTTTTGTTGTTGTTTTTAGCATTTGTCACCCCCTTTCAAATCTTCTTTGTCTCTTTCTTTACTTTTATTTTTAAAATATATTTAAAATATGTATAAATATTTAAATATTTATACATATTTAAAATACTTTTCATCTTCTGTTTCTCTTCAGGCATTTTCTGTGCTGCTGATGCAATTGTTTCTTCTAGTTCTGTCCTCATTTCTAAAATTATTTTTTCTTTTATTTCCAATTCTTGAATTTGGTCTCCTCATTTTTGTTTTTAGATACACTTCATATGTTTTTGTGTGCCTTGTATCATTAATGACTTTTGGCTTTAAAAAAATAGTAGGTTTCCATTTTGATCTATTTTTGTGAGCATGTCTTTCTGATATACCTTGTTGTCTATGGGTTTATGATTCTTCTTATTCTCTTTTTTCTTATTTTTTTAAAGTTATTTCTTTTTTTAAGATTTTATTTATTTATTCAACAGAGAAAGAGAGAGAGCAAGCACAAGCATGGGGAATACAAGCAGGGAGAGGGAGAAGTAGACTCCCCATTGAGCAGGGAGCCCGATGAGGGACTCGGTCCCAGGACCCTGGGATCATGATCTGAGCCGAAGGCAGATGCTTAACTGACTGAACCACCCAGGCATCCCCCTCTTTTCTTATAATAACTCACTATAGGATTGTCTCTGATAATTTTTGAGTGTTCATTTGAATGTTCAGGTAGTTTTCTTGAACTTTATCCAGGAGTTTTGTTTCAGATAACCCTAACTTCACAGATCTCCTTCTTCTGTTGTTTTCACGCAATATTCAAAAATAAGGTGTCCAACTGAGTGTCCTGACTGTTCCTCCTCCCTGACTTTTATCTTTTTCTCGCGTTGTTCCAGTATTACTCAGATTCAATTCCCCTTTCTAGCAGTCCTGTGCTCTTTCTAATACACAGATGGAAATGTAAGGGCCCCTGGCTTTGAAATCCTTCCTAGGAATTTCAGAGACATTTCTGCTGGCGAGATCCCTACAGATGTAACCCAAAAAGAATACATTGAAGGCACCTGTGTCACTGTGTGTGGGACATTCCTCCCATGAGAAATGAGAAGACAACTAGCCCTCTAACTAGGGAGGCAGCTTCCGTCTAGCTATGGGGCCAGTGGAACCTGGGGTCTTACAGGAGATGGGGAGGGCGGGTCTAAGCACTGTCCTTTAGGCAAATGTCCATTCTGAAGCCCACACGTACTTGAGCTGTTCTGGGCTTTCTATGGACATAGGGATGAAAGTACAGTGTTTGCCAGACTGATGAGGTTGGTTGTGATTGTGGTTTCATTCATCTCTGAGGCAAATACCGTGTGAGCATCTGTTACGGACAGGCCTGGGCTGGGCTTTAGCAACAGACAAGACAGGTAAGTGTGTGTACTCAGGGGAATTCCTGTTCTCTTCTCCTGCCCATAACATCGAAACTTTATGCGCACCAATAAAAGTATCTCCAAACCTCTAAAGTCACAATCTCTGCCCTTGGGAACAATGACTCAGGGAGTTTAACCTTCTTGAAAGTAGAATCTGAACAGGAAGATATTTGGGTCTCTCTTTCTTTTAAAATGCACTTACAAAACAAACACACAAAATGAAACAAAATATGGCATCTGTGTCTCAGTTTCTGGTTTTAATTTTCCCCTGTGGGGCCCAAATCAGATTTGAGTTTCTAAGGAAGTGCATCGGTGGTGGGAATGGAGCCCTCGTCTGGAGCGGGCATTATCTCCTGCTTTTGCCCAGATGTTTCTGTGACCTCTGGACTAGCCCATCATTGAGGCCTGACTCTGTCATGAAATGTGATTAGCGAGGCCAAAAGGTCACCTTCAGTGTTCGAGAATCCGAAAATTCCACAAGCAAAACATTTATTATCTGAGAACTTGTTGGCAGAATTTACAGCCCTTGGGGAAGACGGGAGGGTCATCAAAGTTCAGTATCTTGGTTTTCCTAAAATTAGGGAAGCAGTAGAGTCCAAAACAGGATGAGTTTATAAAAATGTGTTGCCTGGGAGGTTTGCATCCCCGAGTGGATTCAGTTCACCGAGCACTGTTCAGTTCCTTCTCTGTTCCAGGCACCAGGCTGTGCCGAGACAGTCCCAGCTTTTATTATTTTTAAAAAGATTTTTTATTTATTCATTGAGAGAGAGTGAGAGAGAGCATGTGTACAAGTGGGGGAGGGAAAAGAGGATGGGGGAGGGGGCAGAGGGAGAAGCAGGCACCCCACTGAGCAAGGAACCTGACACGGGGCTCCATCCCAGGACCCCAGAATCATGACCTGAGCTGAAGGCAGCTGCTACACCGACTGAGCCACCCAGGCGCCCCCCATCCCAGCTCCTAAAGGCAGGCGGAGCAGGGAGGAAAGGAACATTTATTGGTCAGTTTCCGTGGACCCGATGGAGCTCCCGCCAGTCCTTAAGGCAACCCCAGGGACGTACAGGTGAGGGAGTGGGGGCTCCCAAGGGTTGTTGGGGGTCAACCATGGTGAAGACAGGGCTTGGGCCAGGACATCTGAGTCCATGGCCCCCACCTAGAGAAGGTGTATGCACTGGGACCACCTGCCTCATCTCTAGTCTCAGCTGTCCCCGAAAGTGCTGGGGACAAGGAAAAATCTTACAGCAGCTCACTCATCTCTGGCTTGAAGGAATCTGAACAATCCAGTAGTTCTTATATGATTAACATAAACTGAAGGTTGGGGCGCCCAGGAAAAGAATTGTTACCTGGCACGAAGCATGGATAATTCTGTAGCAAAAGGCAGGGCGAAGGACCTGCCTTAAAGTGTCCAGGAGTGAGGTTCCATTTGCATCCTCAAAACCCGCTTCTCCCTCCACCTGCCTCTATCCTTAGTTCTGGGCGTGGGGGGGCAGAGCTCCTTTCCCCCACCCTGCACCTCTCACATTTTCTTGGCTGCCCCTGAGCCCAGCTCTGCCCTGGGCCCCTGCACATGCTGGGAGGGAGGCCGGTCTAGTCCCGGCCTCTGGTCCCGAAAGAGGCTTTGCGGGCGTCCCAGTCGCCCCTTCAGCTGCAAGTCTGCCTCTTGTGCATTCAGAGTCGAAGCTGACCCCAGTCCTCTCTGGACTCCTAACAGCTCCCTGCTGCTTCTCCTCATGGCTCTGCCACCTCCCCCAACAACAGCCAGAGGGACCTTGTCAGAATATAAAGCCTATCACGTGTCCCCTGCTCCCTGCTCAAACCGCTCCTGTGGCTCAGGCCTAGAGTGTGGGAGACCTCAACGCTTCCTGCAGCCTACAGGGCCCCACACCACCTCCCGCCAGCCCCCCAAGAACAAAGCCTGGGGCCTGGTACATGCCAGGTACTGGGCAAGGCGCTGGGCACTCAGTGGGCAGACTGAAGTCCCTGTCCTCCTGGGACTCACAATCTGGCGGGAAGATGGAGAGTCACAACAGGTCAGAGACACCATCAGCCTGAAGAGAAGCCCTACAGACCCAGTAAAGGCTGGGGGTCTGCTGGTCGACAGGGGTGGGGGAGTGCTATGTGAGAAGCGTGGTCAGGAAGGCCTCTGGGACAAGGGGGCAGGGGGGCAGAGACTCCGGCGAGGGGAGGGTGAGCGCCTGGCGGCGCTGGGGACCCAGGTCCACTGAGGGGCTGTCCTGGGGTCCTGGTGCAGCTGCTTGCCCCTCCCCAGGCCCCTCCCCCAGAGTTCAGGACACTCACACCTTTGTGTTATTCAGGTCTCGACTGGGTCCTCGCCCACAGGGGCCATTCCCCTTCACCTCTCCTGTCCCGCTCTGCAAATGAAATGGTTGAGACTTCTCCATGTCACCTGGGCCCCCCTGAGCGATTTGGGCCATTCCCGGCTTCTTGTCCCTCACCCGTGCTTCCCAGCTTCCCTCAGTCTACCAGCTCCCCTCCCCTCCCAGGCTGTCCATCCCGGGAGAGGACTCCACACCTAAATCCCAGAAAGAAAGGAAGGGCTCCGGGTGTGTCCCCCCCACCTGGCGTGTTGGTCAAGCACTTACGGAGGGAGCCGAGAAGTCCCCGGACCTGCAGTGGGCGAGCAGGAGACCCAGGAGAGGAGGTGCTGTCGGTCCTGTCCGAGTCCGAAGGGACCCAGGAGGGCCTGGTGTCAGCTCCCGCCCGAGGGCAGAAGACCGATCGCCGGCCCAGCTCAAGCAGACAGGCAGGTGGAATTCCTTCCTACTCATTTTGTTCTATTCCGCTCTTCAGCCGATGAGAGGAGGCGCAGCACATTATGGAGGACAATCTGCTTGACTCATTCTACGGATTCAAGCGTTAACCTCGTCCAGAAACAACCTCACAGACACACCCAGAAGATTCAGGCACCCCCACGGCTCAGTCAGGCTGACACAGGAGAAGCCTTCGGTCTCCGCACACCTTCAGCCTATGTCCACTAGCGGCCCTTGTCCCTCCCTCACCTGTGTCTTAGCAGGAAAGGCATGACTCCTCTAGTCTGGGCCAGTCCCTCCCGTTGTGCACTGGCTCTGTCTCCAGAAAGCAAATCAACCAACATTTTCTACTCCACGTTTCCCAAGATGGCGATATGGGCAAAAGCCCAGCGAGGGAGGGGAAGGTGACGGTTCTGGGAAGGATGTCCAGAGTCAGGATTTGAGGCCTCAAATGGATGTCCAGACAGGCATTCCTGAAAAGGCCCCACCTTTAGATCTAGACCGAACAGCCCTCCAGACAAGGCCCTCTGTGGGGCATGCACTTACTCCCCCTTGGGACCTCTCCGGCGCCCTGGCCTGCTCTGAGCTTCATGTCTCCCTCCTGTTTTGAGCTTCATGTCCCTCCCTCCTGGGTTGAACAGGACTTTCTCACTGTGGATGTCAGAATCCCAACTGGTTGAAGTGAAAATGGGGATTTATTGGTCGATATAACTGGGAAGTTCATAAATGGGGCTGGCCCCAAGACCAAAATATTATCACTGGCCTCAGTTTCCCTTTGTCTGTCACACTCAGACACACACACACACACACGCACACGCACGCACGCACACCAACATGCCTCTCCGGGGTCCTCTGTGTGTAGAACTAGTTTTTCCTGCTGTAGGTGAGTTTCTCCTTTTTGTCCCCAAGGAGACAAAATGTCACAGCTGCAGAGAATCCCCGCATCTGGCATCCCAGCTCAGTCACACTTCGAGAGACCTTCTCTCTCTCTCCCTCCATACTGAGGGTCCCAGCAGGAGGTAGGTCCTGCTCAGTTCCCGGCACTGCCTGTGTGATTACCTGCCTATGGCTGCAAGACCGGAAGCTCTGCTTGGCCAGGCCCGGGTCATGTGATCACCCCCTTGGCCAGAGCACAGGATCGGTGGGTGCCCTGGAGTCACAGGGATGGAGGGCAGAGCAGTTCGAAGAAGGAAGAACCCATATCAAAAAGCAACGGGAAGGCATGCGGGCAAATAAAAACAGCAGCAGATGACCTCCTCGCCACCTGGTCTGGGGGGGTAGGATGGCGGGACTCCGGGCCTTCTCCGACATATTTGTTCGGTTCTGCAATTTTGAAATTCTACTGGTATTAGCTTTGGCTGGTTCTTTTTCTACCTTACTGTCCGGTGAGTGTTCTAGTACCTTGCCCACCTCCACGAGAGCAGCCAGGCTATAATCACATGCCTGGACACACAAGCGGACGGTGCCCATTGGATTGTGGGGTCCACATGTGCAGTCCCCATAGCCTCCCCCTGGGCTGGCCTGGGGACAGGCACGTCTCCCCACCTCTGTTTGCCTCTTTTCTGAAGTTGGCTGAGTGTCAGATTTTATAAATATAAATTCAGCCCCTACTAGGTGCCCAGTGCTTTCCCTCCTATTATCTCCTGAAGACCCAGGTTAGGGTGGAGGAACCAAGGCTGAGAGAGGGGAGCGCTGCTTGTTGGAGGCTCCTACGGCTGCTGCCCCGAGCACCACAAACCAAATGGCTTCAAGAAATGGAAATACGTTCTTGTAGAACTCAGAAGGCCGGGAATCCAAAGATCAAGGATTGGGCAGGTCTACTTTCTCCGGAGGACTGTGAGGGAGAATCCATTCAGTGCTTCTCTCTAAGCTTCCGATTTTTGCTAGAAGAGTTCATTGGCATCCCTGACCTTGTATGATTTTATGTATTTATTTGAGAGAGAGAGAGAAAGAGCAGAAGAGCACACAAGCAGGGGGAGGAGCAGAAGGAGAGGGAGAAGCAGACTCCCTGCTGAGCCTGGAGGCCGATGCAGGAGCGGATCCAAGGACGCCGGCATCATGACCTGAGCTGAAGGCAGATGCTTAACAGACTAAGCCACGCAGGCAGCCGCTTACCTTATAGATGATCGGCCAGCCTCTGGCTCTGTGGTCACATGGCTGTCTGCCTGTGTGTCATCACAATATCTTGGAAGGATGGCGGGCATATTGGATTGGGGCCCAACCTACTCCAATGTGACCTCACCTTAACTAATGACATCTGCTGGGACCCTCTCTCTAAATAAGATCACATTCTAAAGTACCTAAACCCCAGATTAGGACTTCAAACATATGTCGGGTGGGGATGGGGGTGGGGGGGGGCCACAGCTCAACCCCTAACACCTGTTGGGCAGTGAAGTCAGCCTCGAATCCCGAGCTCACGCTCTTCCTGCCTGAAGACGCTGGTCATGACCACGGGCATTTTCAGGAGGCTACTTTGTGCAGGCCGGGCCTTACATTTGCCATTTCAAAATCCCAGCAGCCCTACACGGTAGGCCCCTCAGATCCATTTTACAGGTGAGAACTTCACGGGAGGCAAGGGGAATGCTCAAAGGCACACAAACAGCTCCTGCAACTGAGTTGGGTTCTGAGCTGATTTGCCCGACTTCATGTCCACCTCGCTCATGGCTCCACGTGCTGAGTTAAGGGGCACCATGTAAGGTTGACGAAGTGCCATGGGAAGCTTGGGCAGACAGAGCCCGCTGCTGCCTATGGATGGTTGGGGTAGGGCTCATGGATGGGGAAAAAAAATCTGGAAATCCTTCCTGGAGGAAATGACATCTTAGCTAGGTGCAGAAGGATCGGTCCAATTGAGGTGTGCAGAGACAACAGGGAAGGATGTTTTGGATGAGACCTAAAGACAGGAAAGTATTTGGGGGAACAAAGGGCTAGTTGAGTCTGTCTAGTCCACAGCCCACATTTTCCCATGGGTACAAAAGGAGAGAGGATCTTGTTAATTGGGGATGCAAATGGGGTACTCATAGTTACCCTCCAGGACCACCCCCCCATTCTGGTGGAAATTGTTTCCAAGGCTGCTTTCCCCCCAAGAGCAGGGGACGTCCAAGGAGGCAGTGGAAGCCGAGGGGGGCCCGTTGCCCTTCTCCTTCGCACACGCCCCCAGCCCACCCCATCCAAGCCCAGAAACCAGAGAGCTTCGAAGACGCCTGTTCACTGGGTCTCCAGAAGGCCCAGCTGAGATCTGTTCTAATCCACCCGCGTGGCGAGGTTTCCAGTGTGTTTATCCGGTTGCCATGGGTTTGCTTTCTGCATCAAGCACTCTGTCAGACATGACAATTGAATACTATTTTTATTGGTAGGCACGGGTCACCAAGTCTTTTCATTCCAATGCCAGGCTCGCCTCCGCAGCGGAGCCGCAGGGAACAGGGCCTCCGGGCGCCTGGCACTTGAGAGGCTGCAACAGGCAGCAGGGTGGGCGGCGTTGGGTCCGAGCTGGACACTGTGCTGGGGGCAAGGAGCCCCTGTCTCGGTGGGGGTCCATTTCGTGTCTTGGCGGAACGAAGGTATTTGGTCTTGGCCAGAACCTGGGGGCCGTCAGGCCCAAGGCACGAGGTTGGTGCGGTGGGCAGGCAGGTGGGTGGGGCGGACGCCCTGCGGGTGATGGGACGAGGGCCACACGGGTGGTGGGGGGAGCCGTCGGCTGCTCAGGCACGTGGTCAGGATCAGCAGAGAACCAGGGACGCCCAAAGGTGGGATGTAGGCTTTAAGTGGAGGCAGGGATGAATTCTCGAGGGTCTTATCAAAGCAGGGGGCCCTCAGAAGGAAGACCCTCCCGTGAAGGGCTGGGTACAAGTCAGACAGGACCTGTGGTCAGGGGCCCCAGGCAGCCTCAGTTTCCTCATCTGTGTAATGGGGGTAATAATTGTCGCCACCTCACAGGAATGATGCGGGGGTTACGTGCGGGGGTTAGCACACACCTGACTTAAGGTGACCGCCACGTGAGAATCAGCCTTTGTGACCATCCCTCGTGTCACTTCCCTGTTCATGACCAGCCTTTGGCTTCCCAACCCCCAGCCCGCGTCTTGTCCGCCTCTGCCCTGCCCCCACACTCCTATCATCCCCAGGCACCTGCGTGCCTTTCAGAGGCTGGACCGTCTCAGATTCCTCTCCAGCTGGAGGGACATCCCCGCGATTTGTTTCAAGGTTCTGCTGATGTCATCTTTAAAGGGTCTGGATGGAGAATGAGTCTGGTGCCTTGAAGAGGAAGGACCCCCAGAAACAGACCTCAATGGAGGCGACCACATGCTACCCACAGGGAGCCGTCCCGAGAGGTGATCTGTGGCCACTGACTGTTTCACGGGCAGGAGGACCCCCCAGAGAAGGGGGACGGCGGGGGCCCAGCCTGGAAAAGCCTTGGTGGGCTGCAGCCTTCATGCCCCACTAGAGGGGGGATGCGATAGGGCTCCTTGCTCCTGCTTTGAATTTAAAAGAGGGAAAAATCTAGGCAAAGGGGTGTGAGTCATGAAGAGACAGCGCCACCTGTTTCTTGAAGGTTGCTGTTTGGGGAACAATAAGGAGCCCCCCTCAGGGCCACTGTCACCACGCACCCCAGGTCGAGGGCCCGTCTGCGAAGGGCGCCTCACAGCAGAGGGCTGGGACTCCTCACCCTGGAGCTGTTCGAGGTCCTCGAGGCTGTGGACAGGGAGCACGGGAGCGGGTGAGGCGGAACAGAAGGCTTCTCTTCAGCCCCCACCGGGGGACACTGGCCTTGGCCGGAGGGCCCCGCGGAGGTCACTTTGGCAGGGGAGGCCTGGGACCTTAAGCCTCTGGTTACTTTAAGCCCATTTCCTATTGAATCTGGACTCAAAGTTGTTATGCAAAGAGAAGTCTCCGTGGGTAATTAAATATTTATGCTCTTATTTAACAACAATGTCCATGTTAGTAAAGAACGCCGACTTCATCATTCCCCAAGCACTTCTCCCCTCTCCCTGGAGCAGGCCCAGCTTCAGGTGCGCCCCGAAAAACGTGGACCCGTGGTGGCCAGGGGCGGGGCGGGGGGGAGCGGGGAGGTGCCTCGTAGGTCAGGCAGAAGGTCAAGCTTCATCCAGACCACAGCGGACAGTGTCTGGGCACTGACCGAGAGCTTGTCTTTGACCATCACGACACTTGGGGGTCAAGCTGTGGCCCCACCTCCAAGGAGCAAACATTTTCCCCTGAGCCTCAATTACCTTATCTGTAAAATGGGCACGAGGCTCTCTGCCTTACTGGGAGGCTGCAAAGCTGAAATGAACGAATAAGTGTTGGTGGTTCCCAGGGGTGATGGCGCCCAAGAGTCAAGGGAGAGGTGGTTAAAATGCAGGTTCTCGGGCTCCTCTGTTTTTTCTGATGAAGTGAAACTACGCTGGGATGCTGGGACCTTCTGACAAGCTTCCGGGTGATTCTCACCCCAGTCTGTCCCTAGGAAACCCTCGTGTCTCCGAAGGACTTTGTACGGAGCCTGGCACGCCACGAGCCTCCAATCCATGGAGTGTTGTGTTCTTGTGCACCAGCCAAAGCACTAGTGCCCTGTGACAGCCCCAAATCCAGCCTCTCAACGGAATCATCAATTGTTTAGTTAACGAATGTGCATGTCAGCGATTTGGGCTTGGTGGGACGGCTCTTTGGTTGGGCTCGGTCACAGGTCCGTCACCGGCTGGCGGTCCACTGCAGCCGTGGCACACGGGGAGATGGGCGGACGGATGGATGGGTCACAGGACTCCCCTCCTCCAGCCAGCTAGCCTCGCCATGTCCTCTTGCAGGGGGCGGAGGTACAAATATTCCCAAGGCCTCTGCTTACTGTCATGCTTGCTGCCAAGCCAGTGGTCCAGTAAGTCACGCGGCTGAGTCCAGAACCGAGGCGTGGGGAGCAACCCACCCAGACAGAGGGGTCCCGATTGGTGACCTGCCCAGAGTGAGGGGAGAGGAGTGAAGATTTGGGGTAATTAATAAAATCAATCCATCTCTCACAGGGATCCTTTTAGAAAGTAACAGCGTCGCACCTTCTTTGCCTAACAAATTTGTTTCGGTGAGCATGCATTACATTTTAAATTTTAAAAAACGTAGTTATTTCCCTGTCCCCACAGCATGTTGGAACAGCAGTGGTGATCGAAGCAAGAGCAAGACGATTTCTGAGCACCTCCTGTGTGCCAGGCACCGGGCTAAGCACTTTGAATATTGGCTCGTTCAATGCCCACGGTGACCCTAGGAGGCGGTGTGTTTGTTTCCTACTGCTTCTGTAACAAACTGCCACATGCTCCGTGGCTCGAAATAACACAGATTTATTATTTTAATAAGATTGATAAGAAGTCTGGGGTGTCTGGGTGGCTCAGTCGGTTAAGCATCTGCCTTCGGCTCAGATCATGATCTCAGGGTCCTGGGATGGAGCCCCGCGTCGGGATCTCTGCTCAGCAGGAAACCTGCTTCTCCTTCTCCCTCTGTCCCCGCTTGCCCTCTGCTTGTGCTCTCTCTCTCTCTCTCTCTCTGTGTCTCAAATAAATCAGCAAAATCTTTAAAAAAATAAGAAGAAATAATGAACTTCTTAATAAGAAGTCCAAAATGGGGCTAAAATTGAGTTATCAGCAGGGCTGTGTTCTTTCTGGAGACTCTAGGAGAGGATTCATTCCTTCTCTTTTCTAGTTCCTAGAGGCCATGTGCACCTTTGGGCTTGTGGCTGCCTTCCGGCAACAGGGGTAAAAGAATGGATGGACAGATGGACAGACGGATGGACAGAAGGATGAATGAATGGCACACAGAGAGATGGATGGATGGATGGATGGGTGGATGGGCAGATGGACAGAGGGATGGACAGACAGGGGATGGATGGATGGATGGATGGGCGGGCAGATGGATGGATGGATGGATGGGCAGATGGATGGATGGATGGACAGAGAGGGGATGGGTGGATGGGCAGATGGACAGATGGATGGACAGACAGGGGATGGATAGATGGATGGATGGATGGATGGATGGACGGATGGGCAGATGGATGGATGGATGGATGGGCAGATGGACAGATGGATGGACAGACAAGGGATGGATGGATGGGCAGATGGACAGATGGATGGACAGACAGGGGATGGATGGATGGATGGATGGATGGATGGACCGACGGGCAGATGGATGGATGGATACACACCAGAAAGTCTTGTCTCCCAGGCTCTCATCTCCACGGCTGAGACAACTAAAAAGCATCTTTCTCCCCCGCATCTCCAGGGCTGTCATTTCTTCTGTGTCCCATCAGCATCAGGACACTTCCCTGCTGGCTCCGTGGGCGAGAGCCTTTCTCTTCTCAAACCTCCCGCAGAACCAGTCCCCTCCAGTTGTGAGAAAATAGGTATGTTGCTAAATCATCAGCCATGTCGGTCAGGGAAACTTTAACAAAGAGATTAGTTCTGCTTTTATTTGTTGGTACAATGGAGAGCATGAAATATTTAACAGTGTCGTAATGCAGAACAGATGGGAAAGATACGGCCTTCCAGGACCTCTCCTCTCCCACCTTCCCCCAACAGCCAAACCAGGAGGCCCTTGAGGACAATTTACAGGCTGGAAGGCAGCCAAGGGACTGCTTGCCCAGGGATGTCAGGGACAGGCCCAGCCCCGGCCCGAGAACGCCTACTGGGTTATCCACCGAAGAGGATCCAGTTACAATCTTCTGCACACGGGGGATGCCACAGTGGACCAAGACACTGCATGGGGTTCAAGTCCTCCTCAGCTTTACGCGGTTATCAGTGTTCAGGGAGTCTTTTTCTCTGGTGCTGATTGTCATGGAATTTCTACCCACGAAACCGGAAAGCTTGAAAAATCACCAAGGAGTTGACTTCAGTTTGGCTGTGTGCTGTGCAATCTTGGGCAAGTCTTAACCTCTCTGAGCCTGTGTCTTCAGCTGCATGAAGAACGAGAAGAGCCAGCTGAAAGTCACTGTGAAGCTTGAGTGAGACAGTGTGAGTCAGAGCTGCTGATAGGCTCATAGCAGGTGTGCAAACTGTTTTCGGGCCCAGTGGGCGAATGACCAAGCTTTGAACTACAGGTCCTACCAAGAAGCGTATCACATGGGTACTATCTCTGGACCTGGGTCTCACATAAAATTTTAGAAATGTGAACTGAAAGGAATCTTGGGGATTATTTAGACTAAAGTGTGCAAAGCCCAGGCCCGTGGGCCACATCGAGCCTAAAGACACGTGCACACATACACGAACACACATATACACAGTTTGTACAGGGACTTTTTACTTATTCAAACTACTTGCCACTAAAAAGAAAAAAAATGTTCTCATATTAAGATCTGAAATCTTGTGTGATCTCAGAACTGTCAGATTCAGTAACCCAAAGGTCCCACACCCATATGGCAACAAACGGCAGCCCTGCCCCAATCCTATTTTTCCTGATATTTTTTCACGCATGGTCTTGTCTCTATTTGCGCTTCCCGGCTCGGCTCTGTAAGGATTTGAGTTTGTGAGCCCCGATGGAGCTACAGTCCTCTCACTTTTTGGGACAAATAAGACAAAGAGAAGGAATCCAGATATGCCCCTCTCCCCACCGCTGCCCTGGGCATCACCAGGAGATCTTGGAGCTCTTCGCTTAGTTCAAGCCTCGGAGTCCTTCTTAACCCAGCACTTTGGGCTGTGAATCAGGTGAACCTAGCAGGAACCTCTGCACTGGGTGACTTTGTTCCCCGCTCTCCAGTCGGGCTGTAGTCCTCACCTTGAGGCATTGTTCTCTCTTCTGTACCCAATAAATAGTCTTGGGGGTTGGATACAGTAATGCCTTTGACATCTATTGTAAGAACCAAATGAAATAAGTACCTAGCGAACTGTGAATACTATGTTATCATGTTATTAAGCCCAGTGTGCATTACTCATAAAATAAATGGCTCTCTCCCTGACTTCTCCTCCCACTCCTGGATAAATTCGGGTTTTGATACATGCGCAAACGTAGCTTAGAGGAGGGGTTCTGGCAACCCAGACTGCACATTTTGTGTTTGGCCCCCTGGGCCTTGGGTCAGGGGTCGGACATGCCTTTCAGCACAAACATGATCGTAAGAAGATGTTTCTTGAATTAAATGCAATCTCTTTCTTTATAGCCCCCGCATTGCTGACCCCCTCCCTGACCCTGAAAGGCAAGACTTGCTGCGTATTCAGATGCTGGCTTGGATTGCTCCGGGGGCTCCACCTTCTCCTGACCTTGCCCATCCAAAGGCTCATTAACCAAACATAACAGGCTTTTTTCTTTCCAAGCTCAGTTAAAAAATAGAGAGCAAGACAGAGAGCGAGAGAGAAATGTCCATTCTCTTTCCCTTGCCCACAGTAATCCTCAAATTATGCACAATATCCGGAACAGAAAAATGGCCTCAAATTTAATTTTCTGGTTTCTGAAGAGACTGCATCAGCCAAGAGTCTAGGAGGGAATCCCCCGGGGATGGGCCTCAGAACTCTGCTGGGGCTCCTGGGGGAGCGCCCCAGGAAGTGCCGTCCTGAAGGCTGGACCTCGAGCCATGCGTGTGTGTGGCTGTGTGCTGGTGCGCCTCTGTGTGTGGTTCGTGGGGAAGGTAACTGCATGGGGTGTGCGTGTCCTTGTGCATGCGTGGTAGGTGTGCATATGTGTGCAGGGGTCCGTACATCTACGAGGTGCACCTGCGCACAGTGCGTGGGGGGACCTGGCGTGTTTGTATCTGGCAGGAGCGTGCATGCGTGCAGGTGCATCCGGTGTGTGTGTGCAAGCGTGTGCGTGTATCTACTGTGTGTAGAGTGTGCCTCTGCGTCAGTGTGCACAGGCACCGGCCTGGCTCTGCACACGTGGCCCCCGCGTTAAGGATGCTGCGCAGGTTCTTCCTGAGCTTCCGCAGCTTCGCCTGGGTGTTGTCCTCCCTGCGTGCTCCTGGTGGTCACGTGAAGGCTGGGTTAAAGAGGATCCACACTGCCGTGGGAATTCTCCAGAGCGATTCGCATCCACCCCTACGTGACAGCGAGGGATATGGAGGAGCAGAGCAGCCACTCCTGAGCTACCTGGACACACAGAGGGAGGTGGTGGCCGTTGCTGGGGCTGGAAGCGACTTCTCCTGACACCCAGGCCCACGGGCTTGCTCCTGGGTCCCCTTCCGGGGGGATCAGGACCAGCAGACAGGGAGCCGGGCTTCCCGAAGGATCGGGCTGGGATCCAGGGGTGAACAGCTTGGATACACGCAGTGGCTGGGCGGGGAGTTGCCTAAGCAGCGTCCTGAGCAAGGGGCGGTAATGCTTCTGTGTGGCCAAGCAGGAAACAGTTCAGGACTCTGTAGGCTAAGAAGCAAAGCTGAAGCTATTATGTAGGTGCTTAGATGACCACTCGGTATGTGGCCATTTAGACGTAAAACCATTTAAAAATTTAAAAATCACGGTTATCTTCTTGGGCTACACAAAACAGGTGGCAGTGGATTTGGCTTGCTGGCCAGCCCGGTCCTGGAGGATATAAACAACCAAACAGCTCTGGATTTATGGTCAAAGCCAGGGGACGAGAGGACAGAGCAGGAGTCAAAGAGCAGCTGGGGAAGAGAAAGTGCAAACCAATGGTCACAAATTAGCCTGGGGGGAGGGGGCTGGGGGGAGGGGGGCATGTCAGTGTCGCAGGTGTAAGAAGCTCAGTCACAGCCTGTTAGCAGAGAAGGGTCTCCCAGCAGTACCCCGAGGAGAGCATGGACAGAAGTCCATGTTGTGGACAATGCTCCAGTGGGGTCAGGTGCTGTGGCGGCCGAGAGGACCCCCATCTGTTCGTCCAGTCTTCCCATGGGTGGGAACCTCACACTGCCCAGTCCCAGCGCCATGTCCAGTTGCTGGATGAGTGCCCAGGCGTGAAGTCTTGGCCCCTCGTCTCATTCGGTCACCCTGTGATCTCCATGGCTAGGAGATTCATGTCCCAGGGCACCCATGCCTGCCGCACAGCCTCTGCCCCCTCAGCCTGCCCTGTGGTCTCACCTGGAAGTCCCCATGACCAGCTGTCATAGGAGGAAAGACTTTGAGCCTAGTTTCCACATGGCTTTGGATGATATGATGGAACCAGCCAGAAGGAGAGTCCTGCTGAAGGCTGGCGATGAAAAACAGCAGGGAAGCGAAGCCCCTCTACGGGTTGACTTTGAGCTGTCCGTTGGCCCTCGGAAGGACACGTGGCTGGCGGTAGCGATCTATATGGATGGTGGGCAGTGGCCAGCACTGGGAAGTCAGCTCCGTGAAGGCTGGCTGTGTTTGTTCACCATCTTATCTATCCCTGACATAGCACAGGAGCTTAATCATATTCTTGACTTAAGGAAGGTCAAGGGCTTGAAAAGGTCAAGTTTGGGGATTGATCACATGGAGGTTTGTGGAAGAAGCTTGTGGGCTCCATTTGGAGTAGATCTCATACGCAGGGGTGTGTGTGGGCTCTCAGCTCCCCCAAAGCCTGCCTATACAGAGGAGCCTCCTGAGAGTTGGACGGGCAATCCCACAGCCCCTTTCCCTGGCCACCCCAGTGCCAGTTCACGGGCAACATTGAAACAGGGGCAGGAACTGGGTGGTTAACCACAAAATTCAGTTTACAGACTTCAGGATACTAAGTTAAGGTTGTGAATGAATCTGAGGGTTAGGGACAGAGCGTGGAAATGGATGTAGCGACCAGTGAGACACGGTGCTCAGTGTGCTCCTGTTTCTACAGGAGAGGCAGGTGCATTCCAGGAGTGGGAGCCGACTGTTCCTGCTACTGCTTTCACTTGGAGGGGTAGATACAGAAATAGGGGTGTGCATGGATATTATGTATTGACAGGTGTGGACTGTGGGATGCTCCCTTATCACCCACTAAAGCCTTGCAAGATGCCCGCCTGTAAAGCAGAGAGGGAAAGCTAAAGGGACACTTCCCGACTCCTTTGCTGCCAGGTTCTGATGTGCGCTAGGTTCGGCCCGCTCAGATTCTCCTGCATGGACGCGCGGTACGGAAGGGAGGGACACCAGGAGACAGCCTGGCGTGGGGGACCTGTGTGCCACGGCGGGCGGGTGCAGTGGAGATGGCGAGACCCCTTAGGCAGCAGCTGCACTGGTTTCCTGGTTTGGCGACTTTCTGCAGAGTGGTCCTAGGCCGGAGTTATTCCTGGAATCTCAGGCTCGATTCTACTCCTTCAATTCTTCCAGCAATTCTGTGAGCCACGATACCCCGAAATTTATTCTTTTCTCCTTAAACGAGTTAGAGTGGATTCTATAGTCTTCAGTGGAACCCTGGCTGATTCTAGAAGGCCCCTCTGCAGCAAGGATCCCCAGGACCTTATAAGGGCCAAGGGGACACCGCAGACCCCTAGCAGCTGCAGCGGGGCAGCCCTTTGGGATCAACCTCAGTGCCCTACAGACTCCAAGTTCAGAC
>RCUC01138110.1:0-14721 GCA_003697995.1 Taxidea taxus jeffersonii | reverse complement strand
GCAAAGAGCCCAATGCGGGGCTCGATCCCAGGATCCTGGGATCATGACCTGAGCCGAAGGCAAAGGCTTTAACCCACTGAGCCACCCAGGCGCCCCAAGGAACTTGCTTCTTTGTTTTAACTCTATTTGAAGACTCTTGCTCTGTGAACTTTTCTTTATGGATTCTGAATTTCACGTGTAACTAAATCTCCAAAGACTAGAAGGATAATTGGCAAGTTACCACTCTAGAAAATACGACTGATTGAACAATGCATTTCCATTTGTTCTCCCTGCTTCCACACTGTTCCTCTTCCAAGTAATACTAAACACAGCCATCATGATATTTTACCTAAACCCAGATCTGATCGTATTGCTTTCCTGCTCAGATACTCATGAAGTCTCCCCAACACCTGGAAAATCCAACCTGGGATCTTAGCATGGCCTTGACACTTCTCGTCTTCGCAGAATGAATGCTCTCCTCAAAACTTCATGAGGCTCTGAATGGATCCTAGATGTTCCTCCTTCCCTGTGTCTCCTCCCTTCCCCTAGACTAAACTTTCCTGTCTGTCCCCCACCCTGCCAATGGTCTAGAAATTCATTGCAGTGCCCTCCTTTTCTGGAAATCTTCCTATGGACCTATAATCACACATTCACTTAAGTGTTTTCTATCTCTCAGATGGACAGTGACACATTTTTGCCTTATAATAGATGTAATTACTTGTATCTTACTACCCTTTCAAGGCTATAGGCTTCCTTAAGCCTGGGACAAAGTCTCATTCATCTGGTTCTCAAACTACATTCTTTTCACTGTTCCCAACTGCTTCTTTCCTTAAGAGGAGCATCTCAGCCACTCGGCAGGAGTATGTCTCCCCAAATAGGAAACATTCCATCAGTACTGTAACTTCTCTTTAACTTATAGGTGACCCTTTAGTCTGTCTTCTGTGACCCATTAAAGAAAGACTGTGAGTCATAAGAGCAAGACCCCTACTGCCCCGCCCCCTTCTGTGAGGCCAGCACGTGGTAAGAAAGCCCAGTAAAGACTGCCTACACCAGCCCATCCCCCTAGCTAAGCAAATGCATTTGTAACCCAGAAAGGGCTGGAAGGGGTCCCCTTCTCCTTGGCAATTGTATAGTTTGTATAGCTGCTGTAAATAATACTATAAACTGGGTGACTTAAACCAATAGAAGTTTGTTCTCTCCCAGTTCAGAGACCAAAAGTCCAAAATCAAGGTGTCTGCACAGTCTCTCCGAAGGCTGGAGGGGAGTCCTTCCTTGCATCTTTCTGATTTCAGGTGGTTACAAGCAATGCTTGCTGTCCGTTGGCTCATAACTGCATCACTCCTACCCTTGATCCTCACATGGCAGTCTCCCTGCATGTCTCCTGCCTCTGTGTCTCTTTTCTTTTATAAGCACACCAGTCATACCAGATTGAACCCAACCATCTCAACTTGATTACATCTGCACAAACCCATCTTCCAAATAAGCTCACATTCACAATTCCTGGGGGTGAGTGTACCTTTTGGGGGGACAAAATTCAACCCAACAGCATCCAACACCTCGCCCCCTTGCACAGCTTACTACTCACCGAGAGTGACATATATCATTGTCCGTGGTCCTGTGGATGAGCTTCAGTCTCCCACTCTCCACTTTCTCGCCCAGAGAGGACACAAAAACCACAACCTTTGAAGAGGAAATGACGATTCCTTTTCAAAAAATGGAACTTTCATTTTTTACATTATTATCTTTAACTGTGGCAAAAAATATATGACATAAAGTTTACCACCTCCACCATTCGTAACTGTCCAGTTCAGGGGCATTAGGTACATTCGCATGTCTGTGCAGCCAGCACCACCATCAACGTGCAGAACTCTTCGTCTTGCAAAACTAAAACTCTGTACCCATTCAACAACTTGCAGTTCCCCTCCCCCTTGATGGCGCTATTAAACACGGAATCTATTACAAATGAGTGATCCTTGAGTTGCTTTAACCCAAGGTGTTGATTATATATAACAATATATACAGTGATTTTATATATATGCATATATATATACACACACATATATATTTGTATACACACACATACAGTGATTAGAAGTAAAATATTAGAAGTAAAATAATAGTCTGGTGATAAAGTTGCCACTAGAGGTAGGTATAATAAGCTAGTCTGGTGCAATTGAGAAGCGTTTTCTGCTGCTTGTCCCAGAATGTGACCCAATTCCCTCATTCGACTGACGAAATTATTGCCTAAGCAAAAGTGACTAGGGCCCCTTGGGGATGTTTGTGGTAAGCCCTTGTGGGAAGGTCTCACTGGCCGCATTTGAAAGTGCATTCAAATCAACGTTACAACATTTGTTTATAGCTCTTATCTGTGCCAGACATTACTCTAAGCACCGGGACACGGACATAATACATTCCCAACTTCAAGAGCTCAAGTCCTTAGGAGATAGAGATAGTTAATACCAGGAATATCTGGTATGTTTCTTTTTTTAAATACAGCTTTTCTATCTTTAAATATTTTTTAAAAGGATGTTATATGTCAAATGTACTTCAATTAAAAAAAAAAAAGGATGGGACGCCTGGGTGGCTCAGTTGGTTAAGCGGCTGCCTTCGGCTCAGGTCATGATCCCAGGGTCCTGGGATCGAGTCCCACATCAGGCTCCTTGCTCGGCAGGGAGACTGCTTCTCCCTCTGCCTCTCTGCCTGTGCTCACTCTCTCTCTCTAACTAATAAATAAATAAAATCTTTAAAAAAAAAAAAAAAAGGATGTTAAAATCTTCCTTTGGGCAACTTCCTTTTCTTTCCTCCTCTGTGTCATCAGTCCCAGACCCCTGGAATTGTACTTTTTAAATATTTTTTATCAAGGATTGTCTTTGCAAGGAAGGACAAGGCATTTGTGGGCATTAAGGAGATGCTGGAAAACACAGATCTGAAGTTCAGGAGAGGTTTGTGTTGGAAGAAATGTTTGAGAGCAGTTAGCTGGAATTGGTCAGAGGACCACTAGTGGAATTTTTCCCCACAAGTGTCCTATCTAGGGTTTCTGCAGTTTTTCCTGGCCTGAGAGAGTGCACACTCCTTCAAAGAGTATACTGCCCGGAAGATTGTAGTATACCCTTTTCCAGGAAGTTCTTGGACCTCCTGAATCTTCTCTTTGCCTATTCTTAGCTGTTGATATTCTGTCCTCAGTCCCTTTTTCGATGGTCACTTTATACAGCTTCCTGGTTCATCTAATATAATCCCGGGGCTGAAATTACAGTATATAATCTGATGAGTTCAAAATGTAAGTTACCAACACAGACTTCATTCCTCAACTTTAAGACCACAGATCCAATTCCTGGGGGCATTTTCACTTAGAACTTCTATGGGCATATTCCTTGAGCAGGTCTAAAAGTTACCTATCTCCCATTGCGAAATCTCTCCAAGCCATGCTGTGCTGTGTGTGTGTGTGTGGGTGTGTGTTATCTTAGTGAACTGCACTGGCATCCCTGCCTTTTTCCTCCTCTATCAGTGAGACATGGAGAGAGAACAACATAACTTAGAGCTTCAGGGTTCTCGATGCTTTTGGAATTAGATCGTCTTAAATTCAGGGATATGTAAGAACACACTAAAGGTTAACAACACACTCTCCAATTCCCATGCCCTTAATGTTGTGTTCCCCAATTGCAGTAGTGCATCAGAAATTAGGTAAGACTAAAAGGTGTATAGACTACCATTCCAAGAATAGGTACACTAGGAAAAAAACAAAACAGATCAATGTTCTAAACTCCAAAGCCAGGATTTTCAGAGCTGTTCACTAGTGAGGCAGTGACTTTTAGTCCTTAATTTGATTAATGGGTTTTAGCGACTATCTATAGCTAATGAGAAGAACAAGAAAAAATGTCTTTATATAGCTTGTGGGATTTTATCAGTTTGATTACTTACACTTTTTAGTGTTGGATAAAAGAAAGCTAGCGGGACAAGGGCTGATTTATTTGGATGATGCACTTGTTTCTGGTGAGATCTTGGTGGAATATATCACTGGAGGGCTGGACTTTTGAAGAAAAGTATATCTAATATTGCTCTTTGATATTATTCTGTTTGATCTCACTCAATGTTGAGTATCACATGTCACGAGAACTATCTTAGATAACTGACTTCACCCTTCCAGTTACAGAAATTTAAAGATGTTCCTGGAGTTCCATGAAGATTTTTCAAAATGATTCCAGAATTATGAAACCATAAATAAGCTTATTCAGAGCTATCAGGTCAAACACCCAGAAACAATGAGGTCCAGGGCAACTGGACCTGGGGACCTGTCTGCATCATCAGACAGGAAGGTTATGGCCAGGCCTTCAGCCTCCGGTGGATCATTTGAGCTTCGTGGGTCCAAGGTTTCCTTCTAGGATAATAAAAATATTTTGGAACTAGAGATGACATTATGAATATACTAAGTGCCTCTTAATTGTTTGCTTTAAAATGGCTAATTTTATGATGTATAAATTTCACCTCAATTACATGTTTAGAAAGGCCTGTCCATTGATAGTGGTTGAACTCTCCTGCTCCAACAACTTCCTAGTTCTTTTGCAATAAATCCTCCATCCGGGGATGCCTGGGTGGCTCAGTTGGTTAAGCGACTGCCTCCGGCTCAGGTCATGATCCCAGCATCCTAGGATCGAGTCCCACATTGGGCTCTTTGCTCGGCAGGGAGCCTGCTTCTCCCTCTGCCTCTGCCTGCCTCTCTGTCTGCCTGTGCTCGCGCTCTCTCTCTCTCTCTAACAAATAATAAAATCTTTAAAAAAAAATAAAAAATAAATCCTCCATCCATTACTGTGTGTTATAAGATGCTACAAATCTGGGCCTGCCTGCTCCTCTCACCTCTCTTTGGGCTCATGGCTGCTTGCTGTATGCAAGCCACATGGTCTTTTGGGTTCTTAAACACAGCAAGTGTGTATTCTTTCTTTTTCTTTTTTTTTTTTTAAAGGTTTTATTTATTTATTTATTTATTTATTTATTTATTTGAGACAGAAAGAGAGCACGCATAAGCAGGGGGAAGAGCAAACAGAGGGACAAGCAGACTCCACACTGAGCACGGAGCCCAACGAGGGGCTCAATCTCACGACCCTGAAATCATCACCTGAGCTGAAATCAACAGTCGGACGCTCAACTCACTGAGGCAGCCAGGGACCCCTCAGCAAGTTTGTTTTCACCTCAGTGTTTCTGCGCGAGCTCTTCCCTCTTCCCAGGATGCCTCTCCCTTGGCTTTGCACAGGACCACCATTTTCTTATTGTTCAGGTCTCAGCTCAAAGCCACTTCCTTGGAGAGTGTCCCCTGATGATTACATCTAAATCTGTCTCTCCTGGGGCGTCTGGGTGGCTCAGTCCTTGGGCGGCTGCCTTCACTTCAGGTCATGATCCCAAGGTCCTGGGATCAAGCCCCACATCGGGCTCACTGCTCCACGGGAAGCCTGCTTCTCCCTCTCACACTCCCCCTACTTGTCCCTCTCTCGCTGTGTCTCTCTCTGCCAAATAAATAAATAAAATATTTAAAACAATAAATAAATAAATAAATAAATAAATCTGTCTCTCCTTAGGCTTGGATTTGTTTTCTCTTGAGCACTTATACCATATGAAATTATTTTTCATTCACTTTTTACTCATTTAATATCTGTTTCTCTCCACTAGAAAGTACATTTCTTGTGAAGAGGAATTTTGTAGATTCTGTTCATTTGTCCACCCCCAATTCCTGACACATGAAGGCATCAAAGATTCTTTGCTGCATTGGGGTGCATGAGTGGCTCAATTGATTAAGGGTCCAACTCTCAATTTAGGCTCAGGTCATGATCTCAGGTTCATGAGATCAAGTTCCACATTGGACACCTCACTCAGTGTGGAGTCTGCTTTAGATTCTCTCTCTCCCTCTCCCTCTGCCCCTCCCTCCTCCTTCTCTCTCTCTCTAAAAAAGAAAAAAAAAATCCTTTGCTGCATAAAGGATTGGAAGGAAGGAAGGAAGGAGGGAGGGAGGGAAGGGGGGAAGGAGGGAGGGAAGGAGGGAGGGAGCAATGAATGATCCAATGAAGACTCTTAGGTCACATCTAGGTAGAGGTGGTCCAGACATCTGTGATAGATTAACAAAGTCTTCCATGAGTGTAGAACAGCACTGGTGAGTCACAAAGACAATGGTATGCTGATAAATGTTTAATAACTAGTTCTCAGAGGTGAGGCTGGGGGTGGGAGGCGATGCCCTGACGTGGGGCATTTATTCGTTTACATGGTTTAAACATTCTCACCGTGGCTGATTTCAAGCAATCAATAAATTGTGACTTGGCTCATGAAATTCCTGAAAATTTGCTAATCAGCCTTTATGAGCTGGTACGAGCCAATTCCAGCACACCACCAGAGAAATGACATGTATCTGCCGCCCCTGAGATAGTCCTATACTTTCCTTTTACGGAGAGAGAACCTGAAACCTGGAGAAGAAAAACCACTGGATCAAGATTAGATGGCAAGTACACAGCAGAGGCTAGTTCCTTGTTTAAAGGCTGTTTTTCTTTGTAAAGACCTTCAGATGCTGTCAAAAGAAAAGCACCAAGAGGCACACCACAGTTTCTGCCTTGAGAGGGCTTATTGAAAGAGCTGTGAGTTGTGTAGCTTAAACTTCTGGCAAGGACCCAAGCAGGTTGACAAACTCCTTGCTTGACAGAAGTTTGGCTAGCCAGAGGGATTTTCAACACTTGCATTTTGCTTGGGGGAAGGCTCTGCAGTGCACCATGGGCTCCCCCCATCACCCCCAAATCCAGTTGCTTCTTTGGGCCACATGGACCTCAGCAAAAGGGCTAAGGAACTGACTGGCTATAAATTCAACTTTTATATCTCTAGGAGTAAAACTGAGGGACATTCTTAAAAATTGGCTTTTGTTGGTGTTATGCTTAGCGAAATAAGTCAACTGGAGAAAGACAACTATCACATGATCTCCCTGATATGAGGAAGTGGAGATGCAACGGGGGTGGGAGTTAAGGTGGTAGGAAAAGTAAAAATGAAACAAGATGGGATCAGGAGGGAGACAAACCAAAAGAGACTCTTAATGTCATAAAACAAACTGAGGGGGGTGGGGGGAAGAGGGGTTGGGAGAGGGTGGTGGGGTTACATTATATGTTTAAATAAAGCTTAAATTAAAAAAAAAATTGGCTTTTGTTGTTCAAGACAGAACTTAATTCAGAATCCAAAAGAACACCTAGGGAACACACACACACACACACACACACACACACAGAAAGAAACACCAAAATTCACACCCCCCCGCAACTATGTCCCTTTTCAAGCCATGCCCCCTTCTATTGTAACAGTGAACATGGTGTTCATTTCCCAGGGATATTCGTGTGGTAGACTGTTGGCTCTTCAACCGCAGAAAACTTTTCTCTCTTGTTTCTTTCCTCAGTTTGAACTCTTAGAATCTCCCAGATATCTAGCCCAGAACCTGCCTGATTGACTTGTGGCACTGAGAAACGTGGAACCCCATGAGCAAGCAAAAGGACACCACAAGTGGGAGGCCCGGGCTGTAGCCCCTGCTCTCTGATCTGACCACTAAGGACTGAGACAACCCATTTCCTCTCTTAGAGCCTCAGTGTTCTCATCTATAAAATGAAGCCATGGGACTGCAGAATTACCAAGGTCTGTCTTGTTGCTCAAAGTCTCAGAGTATAGTACAGTTTTCAGATTGCATTATTACCTTCCCTGGGATAGAAGGTAGTGAGCTATTTCTGAATGCAGCCCTGTCCTCATTTGCAAAATGGAGTTAAGCAGCATGGAGTAGTTGAAAGCCCACGGTCTGTGGAGCCAGGTCGAATCATACTTTTAATCCTACTCCTCTCCATGCTAGCTGTGTAACATCTGGCAAATTACTTCACATCTCTGAGCTTTGCATCCCTCATTTGTGAAGAGAGACTCTGAACCTCTTTATGGGGTGGTTGTGAGGAGTAAGTGAGGAAAGATAAGTGAAGAGCCCAGCACCTAGTATGTAGTCCACAAATATTCACTTTTTGGCTGCTTTCCTTTTTCCCCCTCCATGTCCAAGTTAAGAATATACAAAAGCAAAAGGGATAATATCACTGAAATATTTTGGGGATAACTACATCTAACATTTGGGTTGGATTTGTATAAGATAAAAGGTCCCAGAAACTCCCCCCAATGTGGCAGGGAAGCTTGCTATAGTGAGAAACCACACTCTTCTCTTGGCTGCTGAAATCGATTTCTCCATTAGCTAGTTTATTAGTGCCTTTTCCACCCAACGAAGCTTGTCTGTAAAATGGAAAGTTTCATAGATTAAAAAGAAGGAGGGGAAGGAAGAGGAAAAGGAGGAGGAGGAGGAACCAAGTGGGGAGTTGGGGGGGGGCATGGCTGCATTAGGCCCCCTCGGACTGAGGGTTAATGTGTGGGGAAACATGCCGAGAAGGAAGGATCTAAGCTGATGACATTACTTGAGTGGTCTCTGGTCACTCATGCTTGTACTTCAAGGTCAGCAGCTAGAAATTTCATCTAGAAACAGGGTCTTTCTTTTTTTTTCCTTTTTAAGGTTCTGTTTCATGTGGTTTTAAAATTATTAGACCATTCACCATGATGAAGCATAGGAAAATAAGAAAAAACTCCATCATTTGTTTACAATATTAAATTTGCTTTTCATTTTTACTCTGCATTTAGATAGCATTAAATTGACATCAGTGGGATTACACTCAATGTCATGTTTAATGACTTGCCTAGCCTCACTCAATTAGGAACAACAGTTTCTCTATCAATAGAAATCAACATTGCCATCCATTGTGCGGTGACTTATTATGATGTCATGGGGTGTAGAAATAATAACTTAACCAGTCCGCATGATAGGACATTTTGCTGTTTTCACAACCGCGCAGGCCCACGGGAGCACTTTGAAAGAAGTCAGAAGTCAGTCCAAGTGGAGGGAACAGTCTCCAGCTGCAGTGGCCCTTGGAACTCCGATCTTCCGAGCGTCTGGCCCTCTAGCTACAGAGTGGGAGAAGGGTGAAGGGAGTTTCTGCAGCTGCCAAAAATTCTGCAAGATTTTTCTCCTTTTTAACGCCATAGACCGGGACTTGGCCAAATCCAACCCTCCACCTGTTTTTGTAGGACCTGGGAGCAAAGAATGGTTTTTGCAGTTTTTTGTTTGTTTGTTTGTTTAGTTATTTATTTGACAGACAGAGATCACAAGTAGGCAGAGAAGTAGGCAGAAAGAGAGAAGGAAGCAGGCTCCCTGCTGAGCAGAGAGCCTGATGCGGCTGGACCCCAGGACCCTGGGATCATGACCTGAGCTGAAGGCAGAGGCTTTAACCCTCTGAGCCACCCAGGTGCCCCCAGTTTTTTTTTAATGGCTGAAAAAAATCAAAAGACTAGGGGTGCCTGGGTGGCTCAGTGGGTTAAAGCTTCTGCCTTCAGCTCAGGTCATGATCCCAGGGTCCTGGGATCGAGCCCTGAATCGGGCTCTCAGCTCGGCAGGGAGCCTGCTCCCCACCCCCCCGCCTCTCTGCCTACTTGTGGTATGTCTGTCAAATAAATAAATAAAATCTTTTTTAAAAAATCAAAAGACTAATACTTTGTGACACACATGAATTATGGGGTTCACATTTTGGTGTCTATAAATAAGATTGTTTTTCACCTTGCATAGTTACCAAAGTTTTATGGGGACAGGGTCATGTTCATTCATTTATGTGATGCCTATGGTTGCTTTGGAGCTGGGATGGTAGAGTTGAGTCTTTGCAACAAATATTTTATTGCCTCTGGTGCCTCATACATGCCCTTTGCATAGTCTGCCAATGTCTGCCAGGGTCTATTTTCTATTTAACATGACAACTTCTTGTGTTCACAGTGATATCTAATAGTCATTAAAATCTGGGGCTTTATAATACGTTCTAAGCTTGAAGAAATCGTGGGCTGTAGACCTGCTCTGCCACTGATGAATTTATGTGACTCATTTCTCTGCTCCAAGCCTCAATTTCCCCGTCAGTGAAATACGCAGGTTGAATTAGATCTCTAGGGCACTTCATTCATTTCTCCGTTCAGCAAACATGTTCTTCATGCTTAGGACATGCCAGACTCCATGAAAACTCTGGAGATTCCTGATAATGTTGATGACGTGGGAAAATATTTTGTGTTTCTCACTCAGTAAATGACTACTGATAAGGAAATGTGAAGTCTACCAGGAAGAAATCCAGGAGGATCCCTTGCTGCAAAGGCAAACAAATGACTTCTCCCTGAAATTAAATTTAGAGTCTCAAGGAATTTCAAATAACTTCTTGTAGGCGACTCTGAAGAGAAAAGGGTGTGTCTTGTACCAGGACCCTCTCCTCTCTTAGCCTTTCACCCACTCCAGTCTGCCAGAGGAGCTTTTCCTGAAAATACAATCATAATATGTCAAGACTCAAAGGGACTTCTTCATTTGAAGGAGAGGAGCTAGAGCAGACCTCTTTTTCATCAAAGTTTCAGATCTTTGTGACTTTCTGATTCAGCAATCACTAAGGGAGCTCCTGCTGTTGTGCACATCTGTGGCTTGGGCCATGCTGTGTCTGGGGGGAAATCCTGATACGGCGTCAAAGCCTAAAGTTTCTAAAACTTTGATCCTCTGTATCCAAACTGGACTCCTCAGTGGACTCCAGCTCAGGCTGACTTTCTAAGAGAGAAAGGCTGACCTTTTCTAGATTTCTCAGGCATAAACCAAGGACCCTTTGAGACTGTGAATGCATCTTTATAATTATTAATATAATAATCATAACAACTAATATTTATTAAACATCTATGTTCTAAGATCTGCATTATGTTATATGCATTTTTGCATTCAATCCTTCTAATAGCCCCCAAGGTAAGTATTATCTGTTCATTTTCCAATGAAGAACCCAAGGTACAAGGAGCTTAACTTAATAAGTAACTTGTTTAAAGACACTCAATTAGCTGGAGATATACCAGAACCAGAAGTCAAAACCCTCTGGCTCTGAAGTCCTTGTTCTTAATATTAGAGCATATTACAGTTTTATTATCCTCTTTCCTTTGAATGCATACACTCCTGATTCCTTCAAATTGCCCCCACTTTCTGCAATTTGATTCAGTTCAATCCAATTGATATTTAAGTTTCGACCCGAGGTTCCAATAAACAGCATATCTCTGATTGCTTTGAACAATTTTCTGCTAAGCCTTTCATGTGTATGTCTTGACTAACAGCTGGTCTGCAATAGACACACAGAAGATCTCAACTCAATGATGATCTAGCACCTCACATCCTACTAGAAGCTCCTTAACTTCAGGGACTCCTGTGACTACTTCTCTATCTGCAGAGCTTAGCCCACTGCAGGTGTCCTGGAGTAGAAAATCATGGTAACAGTCACATCCCTGGGCCCCTCCTAAGGGATTCTGGACCTCCTGCAGACCCTGCTGAGGGCTCAGCTTTAGGCCGCCATGTTTTATGATGGGATCCTCTCTTTTTATTTATTTCTTTTTTGTGGGGGGCTTAACAACAGAAGTTTGTTCCTCACAGTTCTGAAGGCTGGCCAATTCCATTCCTGGTGAAAAGCCTCTTTCTGCTTGTCCCGCTGTACCCCTACCTGCCGCTGTACCCCTACCTGGCACCTTTGTTGTACAGCCATTGGGAGCTTAGAATGGGGTTCAGGTGTGACAGGAAGGTGGGGAGGGAGGAGAAAGAAAGACTGAGAGGAATACCCTGGAGGTAAAGATAAAACTTAGAATGACAAGACCTAAATTGGATCGTTTATCCAAAAGATTGAATGGAGAGAAGGAAACAGCATAGCCTCAGAATGTAGTTGGAAGGGCTGCTTGTCTGTGGGTGAGAAGAACAGGGCAGGGCCCACAGAAGGGGGTCTGGGGAACCCCCATGGGGAAGGAGAAAACCACTATTTACAAGGTCCTAGAAGAGGTGGGCATAGAGCAGTCAGGCTCACTTACAGGGGACAGTGGAATGCATCAGAAGGAAGGGGGACTTGTCTTCTAATGACAGCCCCATTAGATGGATCTGGAGCACTGGATCACTCTGAGCCTCTGTTTCCCTCCTCTGTCAAAGAGCTTCTAGCAATAGTTGCTTGTGGGGGGGGGTGCTATAACAATTGAGAGAGAAAGGGCTTGCACACCGTATACACCTGATTCTTGCTCTTTTTTTTTTTTTTTTGAGGGAACAATCACAAGAAAAATTCTGATTCAGATGAGGAACACCCAGTCTCCTTTCTTCATGGTATTGTGAGCAAGAATACTTTTGCCTTTGATCGCACTTTGCTTGCGATTCCCACAAATGCTTCTATTCCCAAGCACTCACTGGTTTGGTTTCAGTGTCTACTATCTGCATCATAACAACTGTGATGACTATGGTCTCGGACTATCGTTCTTCTATGGACTCCAGAAAAATGTGCAGGCTGGGCTTTTGAAGAATATTCATTCAGACTTAGAGACAGTTGACACTTCATATATTCCTGATAGTAGTACTAAACTAGAAATGTGAAATGGAAAGCATGAGAAAGAGGTATGCTATCTTGCAGCTTAGTATAGTTACTGTAGGTAGACGTCAGATTTGGCTCTGAGTTTCCTGGTAGCCAAGACGAAAAGGTAAGTTTGTTGGATTACTTAATTCTCACTGTGTGGGAGAAGGTATACCAACTCTTTTTTCTAAAGATTTTATTTATTTATTTATTTGAGAGAGAGCGAGAGAGACAGAGAGAAAGCACAAGCTGGGGGAGCGGCAGAGAGAGAGGGAGAAGCAGACTCCCTGCCAAACAAGGAGCCCGATGTGGGACTCTGTCCCAGGACCCTGGGATCATGACCTGAGCCAAAGGCAGATGCTTAACGGACTGAACTCCTCAGGTGCCCCAAGTATACCAATTCTTAAGACAAATTCTAAAACAAACTTGTTATAATGAATAATGTGACATCCTCAAAAATAATTTTATAGCAAATGCAGAAATATTTTGAAGATGGCTGCTTCTCAAATCTGCCCTCAAATCTTTCCTCAAGGGGATGATTTTAAAGAATAATTCCAAACCTTTTGATCGTTAAGAAGCTAATATCATTATCAAGGATAATATGGCCCAGTAGCTTTTACTGGTCCAGCTCCCTATAAGGGCAGAACTCAGAATATGGTACAGAACCAAGAGTGTAGTGCCATCATTAATTACCCATATCCTACCCTGAATACACATTTGAAAGGTGGGGCCTAGAAAGAGCATTTTCTCTGAAGTTTCTCCTAGCAATGCTGATGTGAAGCCACATTTAAAAACCTCTGGTAAACTCTCTTAGCAAAAGAGTTAAGTAATACTCCCAGGGAGGTCAGATCCTCCCAAAAGGACCATGAAGCATTTACTGTTGGTAAGTAACCTCTTAAAAAATATAAACATACTCTTGCTTGTCCAGATAATTCAAAAGTGTCACCACCTGCATTTGATGAGCTTTGGTGCCCCTTCTTTCCATGGTTTTTCAAACATGAGATGTTTGGGCAGTTATGGACTTAGAATCCCAGCATTGGAGCAGTGATGCTCGTTCATCCTTGAGGACTTCATTCATGCTGCTACTCCGTCTGATACCTCCTTTCCCTGCTCACCTGATCTCATTCCATCCATTCCAATCCCCCACCTTCCCAACTCCTACTCATCCTTGTGACCTCCATTTATTTTTTAAAAAGACTTATTTGAGAGCAAGGAGGGGGGAAGGGCAGAGAGACAGAGAGCCTCAAGCAGACTCCCTTCTGAGCATGGAGCCCAACGCAGGGCTTGATCCCACAACCCGGAGATCACAACCTGATCTGAAATCAAGAGCTGGACACTCAACCAACTGAGCCAGACACCCAGGTGCCCTGTGACCTCCATTTAAATGTCATTTCATACAGGAAGGTTTCCCTGGACACATATTTGGACAAGGTCTGCCTACCAGGGGCTCCTTCCTGACCGTCCTAAGGATTTGTAACCTCCTGTCTCTAGACAGGTATCTTCTCTACTCTATCGTAAGCTCTACCAAGGCAGACCCTGTTTGGTCTCACCCTGTATCTCTGGTGCACAGCACAAAGCCTGGTGCATCATATATGTCTAATAAGTATTTGTGGAGGGAATGAACGAATACACGGCCTGCCATATTGTATACACGCAGAAACCGAGGACCAAAGAGGCACGTACTCAAAGTTCAGCTGATCATCAGTCACAGAGCCAGGACGAGAATAATGAAGATGATAAAAATGCACTGACCCTTTGCTAAGTTCCTGGCACTGGGCTGAGTAGCTGTTTATCCATTATCTAGGTCAATCCTCATCAGCTGACTATGAGGTAGTTCCTAAAACCAGGTGCTGTCCTGGATTCTCTCCCACACCCTCTCATCTAACCCCTCATCAAACTCCTCCAGCCCTACAAAATACCTTTGCATCTGACGTCTTCTTTTCACCTCCATCATACACAAAGCCTCTGTAACTGATTGTCCAAACTACGGCAACAGGCAGCCACACACCGATCTCCTGGCTTCTGTTCTTGGCCGCTCCAGAACTATTCTCCAGCAGCAGCCAGAAAGGAGCTGCCACGGCCAGGGAGGCCATGCTCTTCTGCTTAAAACCCTCTGGTTGCCATCACACAGGACTGAGAGAGAAGTTCCTTACTGTGGCCTGTGACACCCATGAGGATGTGGTCCCTGCTAGCTTTCTGACCAACTCTACTATTTTCCCATCAGCTGCTTCTCTCCCCACACTGGGCCCCAGCACCCTGACTTCACCAAACATGCGCTTGCTTC
>RCUC01138109.1:0-19503 GCA_003697995.1 Taxidea taxus jeffersonii | reverse complement strand
ATTCTGTAAGCTGACCCCCTCTAAAGACTGTTTCTTTGGGAGACACAAGGTCATTGTCAGGATGGACCCTGACTGTGAATGCCCACCTCTTAGTGTCTGGGTTATTTGGGTGGTTGTTTCCTGGGGTCCACAGGGAAGCTCCGATTCTGCCCTCCACCCCGCCACCAGAAGAAGCTGTTCTACAGACCAGAGGCGGCTCAGACTGTTACCCTGAAAGTTCTGACATTGCACATTTGCGTTCTACTATCTTTGGAGGCCATAAGGGCAAGGGCTGTTTTCCCCCTTAGAGGGTGGACCTTCCCGCTGTCGATCATCCTGGGGCTGGAAATGGAGCTCAGACCAGGCCTTGATGGTGGGTGAGAGAAGGGAGCAGCCAGCTGGGGCAGGGGGGTTTGCTCTCTGAGGGGTGGTGATGTCCAGAGCACTCTTGGCCAGGGGACAAGCTGGCTTTCCCTGGCAGAGTGGACCTGTGAGGGTTCCTGAGGACAGGCCCGGCTCTGTGGGCCCCAGAAGCCACTTTGGTTTTAGGGCTTGTCAGCGGCTCTCTGGCAGGCTTCCCCTTCACTGACTGGGGGCCTCAGGAAGGCCTGGGGCGTGCTGTCCCACTTCAGCTGCTCTGTGGGGACTCCCAAGAGGGCCTGTCTTACCCTCAGAGCCTGTAACTTTAGGGAGACCAGCCTCTCCTTAGGCCAGAGGTTTCCAGAAGGGGAGGCAGTGGCCCAGCACCACCACCAGGAGGCTGTGCCCCAGACCACAGGGACCCTGCCTCAAACCCAGGTGAGCATGTGCCTGGGGAAGCCTGGGGCATAGCTGTGCGATACTTGGACACAGCCAGTTTACACACAGTACGGGGGTGGGGCTTACACTACCAGTGGCCTCCTCAAATCCTAGTGTCCAGGCTGCCTTCCGACATGTCAAACCAGGGATGGGGCCCCCGTTGGGAATGCACCGGCCCTGGGATTTTTCAAATCTCCCCAGGTTATTCCAGTATCCAGTGAAGGTTGAGAGCCACTGAGCTATTAGAATTTGGGCATTTAGAAGGAAGTGTGACCTTATATCACAGTCATAGTCCAGGGCTAGCCGGACTTTGCATGTGTAAATTGCTGTGACTCTGTTAAATCGTCTGCGAGGATGGTGGGAAACATTAGCTTCCATGTCATTCCAACTGCTCCCATCTTCTTCAGCTTCCAGCAGCTGCCTTCACTGACATCCTTTCCCTCCAAACCTGCCAGCCCCACCTCGGTTCTTAAAGCAGTCCAAGCTGGAAGAAATGATTCGGGTCACCCAGCCTCCCCACCAGCCCTGAGCTAAGGGGCCTAGGCTTACCACTGCATTCCCCAAATCTTGTTCATTCAATGCCTTTAACATCACCCCAGGGCTCTGTGCATGCCTGCCAATCCAGTCCTCCCCACCCCTGCCCTCCACTCATTTCTGCTCTAGTTCCAACCCAGGAGCATGGCTCAGTGGCTGAGGTCCTACTGCCCCACTCTAGTGGGCCTCCAGATCCCAAGTCCAAGGTCCCATTAGCACTTAGGCAGAGTGGCCTAAGTGGCCTCCCTAACTCTTGAGCACTGACCAGCCTGGATTCCAGGTCTTGAAACTCTGTCAACTGTCCCTACCTGGATCACACCTGAGCTGGCTATACCATTTGGAAAGAGGCTCCTCATCTTGCATTGCCTGCCACACCTCTGTGACAGCCCAGGGCTCGTGCCAGGACCTGGGGCTTTTTGAGCTGCTCAAGGAATCACTGGGCTCCATCACCCACTCAGAGCTGTTGCAGGAAGGCCATCAGCATGGGAGGCGGGAGATGGGCACATTAACACAGCCTTACCACTGGATTAATTTCCTATTAAAGACGTTCCCAAAATACCACAAACTTAATGACTCAAAACAACAGAGATTTACTATCTTATGGTTCTGGAAGTCAGAATTTCGATGTAAGTCACAAGGGGCTAAGATCAAGGTGTTGGAAGAGCTCTGTTCCCTCTGGAACTGAAAAGTTTCTTTCTAGAAACTTCAGTTTCTAGAAGTTACCTGCACTCCTTGGCTCACGGCTGCATGACTCTGATGTCAGCTTCTGTTGTCACATCCCCTCACTAACTCCATGCATCCAATTCCCAGCATCTCCGTGAACAATCCTCTTGCCATCCCACAGCTTTAGGATGGGACAGGTTGAAGGTCCAAGGTGGAAAGTCAGCGGAGATAGTATCTAACATGCCCAGCAGCCTGTCTGACGTCATACATGGGGTGTTGTAGGCAGGGGAGAGATGAGGTGGAGAAGCAAGACTTGGGACTCCCCAACACGTTCAAACGTGTTAGAGAGATGATAAGCAGTAGCCAGCATGGCAGACAGAAGAGGAAGAGGCAGTGCAGCTCGAGAGGCCAGGAGAAGAAAGTGTCTCAGGAAGGTAGGAATAATCAATGTGTCAATGCAACCGATAAGCTACAAGAGGCTGACAGTCACCTATTGGGTTGGCCACATGGAGGTCACTGGCAACAACACTGTGAGCCAATGGTGGAGGCGCAGGTACAAAGCCCTGGCCAGAGTGAATTCTAAAGAGAACAAAGATGAGGTAGGAGCCGTTCCCTTAGACAATTCCATCACAGAAGTTTCTGAAAAGGGACCAGGGATGATGCACAGTATCCAAAGGGGAAACCAGGTCAAAGTGAGGGTTTCTGTAAATGGGAGAAGTTGCAACAAGGGTGAATTAAGAATATTCAGTGGAGGAAAACCATAGGAGCAACCGGTGAACCAGAGAAAGGGGAGGGAGCTGTCCACAAATCAAACCCCACAGGCAAGACTCAAATGCATGTGATGTTCTGAATCTAAAGTAGGACCAATTTCCTCAAAAGGGCTGCTTGGTAACAGCAGCTCATATTCTGAGGAGAACCCAAGGGTACGTGTTACATCAGTGACACAGAATTGCAGAGGAAAAGAATATGGAAAACAGGACACCTGGGTGGCTCAGTGAGTTAAGCCTCTGCCTTCGGCTCCAGTATGATCTCAGGGGCCTGGGATCGAGTCCCACATTGGGCTCTCTGCTCGGCGGGGAGCCTGCTTCCCCTCTCTCTCTGCCTACTTGTAATCTCTCTCTCTCTGTCAAATAAGTAAATAAAAATCTTTAAAAAAATGGAAAACAAAAAAATCTAGACCCTCTCCATACTTTCTCAAGGGTCCCTCTACAATCATCTGGCAATCTGAAAGTTTGAACCTTCAAGTCAGCCAATCATTCTGAACGGGTCTTTCACAGAATATATTCAAAGGTGACAAGCAATAGGAATTGTATTTCTTAACACATTAACTTGGTCAAGTTACCAAATTTTTCAGTTTGTAGGATTGCACATCAGCTCGCACAAAAGCAGTCACGGTGTCTGTGTTCTCCCTCACCCCAGGTGCAGGACAGATGCTGTGTTTGCACAACATCCCATGTCACGAGCATACAAAACCGTTCAGACAGAAAGTAGATTAGTGGCTGCCTAGGCCTGGGGGTAAGAATGGGGTGTGAATACAAATGGGCAAGAGATCTCTTTTTGGGGTGATGGAAATGTTCTAAGATTGGATTGTGTTGCGTATATACAACTCCTTAAATATCCTAAAAACCACTGAATTGGACCACACTTTAAACTGATGAATTTTATGGCGTATAAATTATATCTCTTAAAACTGTTTTTTAAAAAGAGAGAAAGCATCTGGCTGGCTAAGCTGGTAGACTCTTGAACTCGGGGTTCTAAGTTTGAGCCCCACATTGGGTTAAGTAGTTAAAAATAAAATTAAAGAGATTACTTAAAATCTTTAAAAATAAAAAAAGAGAGAGAGAGAGAACCTGTTCTGTGAAGACATGGGGCCTTCCAGGGAATGGCTCGGAGGGGATGCAACCGAGTTCCAGCTCACTTCTTGTAAGCCAGAGCTTGTCTCCAGGGCCGTTGGATCTGGAAACACCAAAGTCACATGGCAGAAACCAGGAGTCTGTCAAAAGCAAGCAGCAGGAGCTCCTCAAACAGAAGGTCTAGCCTCTAGTATGTCTGTATGGGGGTTTGACCTGTAATTACTGGACCAGTAATCTACAAAGATTTTCATCAGCTAATAATGAGGCACAGAACCTAAAGGACTCCATAAAAATCTGCTTTTTGCTCCTTTTCCTGCTTCTGCTCTTGCTAGGACCTCCACCTCCACCCCACTCTTGTCTTACATGCCTTGTAATGCAAACAGTATATGTCTTCCTTGTAAGTGGGACAGGAATTAATGATTTCTCAGAATAGGTAACATCTTGGAAAGGACCACGTGAGAATGACCAGACGAATCATAGGTGTGTTTCAAAATAACGGAGCTAGACAGCTCAGTGCCAAGAACCGCTGGCTCCAGGAATAACACCTGGGCCCTTGTCTTTGTTCTAACCAGTTCCTAGATGCCTGAGAGGACACCACACAGGGCCACCGTCATCAGTAGAGACCCCAAACCCTGAACAAGGATAACACTTGTGCTCCTTTCTCTTCTGTCTCCCTGATGCTTCATCTGTATCTGCTCTCCTTATGTCTTCAATAAACTGCTCTCACTTCCTGCTGGCTCATGCTTGATTTCCATCCTTCACAAAGCCAAGGACCCCCCTGGCTGGTTCTGTGACCCCCAATGCAACTCCCACCAGCATCCAGAAGAGTATGGCGTCTGGTCCTCTTTGATAAGTGGTGGTGGGCTTCACGGATAAAAAGATGGAGTTCATAGAGAAGAACCAAGGCTGCGCTCATCCAACCAATCTGTGGTGCTCACTCTAGTCCAATGACACAGAGATTCCCATTTTCCTCCCCTAAGGTTTAACCTAGTTTTGGGTTTGGTCCTGACCATCTCAGGAGCTTGAATCCCTGTCCCAGTCCCCAGCCCAACTGGGTGATAATAACGCACCCCTTGGATTACAGCTCACCACTCCCAACATGCAGCTCAGCACAGTCCCCTCTAGAAACTGCGCAGACTCTCTCTTAAGGCTGAGCTACTAAAGAGAAGAAGAGAGCAAGCCTCCCTGGCCGCCCCAATCCTCAGATGCCCCTCCCAGAGCGGCCTTTAACAGCAGGGGGTTGCTCAGCAATGGCCTTAGGATATCTTGCAATTTGGCCCAGAGCTAGCAGACTGTCTAGGTGCTGGAGGTAGGTTCTGTCCCCCTCTGGTTCAGGCTGTAGACCTCCTGAGTCTTGTCTCCACCCCTCAATCCACCATCGCCCTTTCTCTCTTACTCTTCTCAGGTTCCTCGAATCCTCACTCCCCAACCTGCCCTGGTCACTGCAGCTCAGACCACCGCCATCCACACAAGCTCTCCTTTTTTCTTGATCTGAGCAGTGGAGAGCAGAGGCTCACATCCTGGCTCCCCTTATTCACTGAGCACCTCCGGCAGGGACTTTACGCATCTGTGCTTCAGTTTCTTTGTCTGTTGTGGGCATGAAATGAGTTACTACCAGGGAAGAGTTTATTAGTGCAGCCCTGCAGTAAATGTGCATTGTTACCTCTTCTGCAGTCAATGAACCAGCCCATTGCAATGCCTTTGGGTGCTCTGCAGGTTTGGGGCACTTTCCAGCTGCCTTTGGTTTGGCTGTTTATGGCCCAGGAGTTACAATTTTACTGCCAGAGATTTTTTTCCTCTTCTCTTTCGTGCTGTCGCCGAAGTTTGCAATTGCTGAGCTGCCCATCCTGGTTAACAAACAGGCTTTCTGCAGTAATTTGCACCTATCCCAAGGAAAGCCAAGACCAGAGTAGACCCCGCCAGGAGTGACTGGCTTTCCTCGTCCCTGTGCTATCCCCATTCCTCCTCGGCTCTCTGTCACAGGACAGAGCGGAAAGAGGAGTTGCGTAGCAGGCATCCACATTTGTCACTCCAAAACCCTTCTCTTCTGTAGGGACTCATTTTCCCCTCCCTGTCCTAATTCTCTGCCCTTTTAAACCAGAGCTATTATTACTTCTAATTTGCACTGAATGGTCCCTTAGCAACCATCACACACTGAACGGGATATCAACTTGCTTCTAATACTGTTAGGTTTACAAAAAACTTAGCTCTTCGGAGTATAACTTAAAATGTGATAAACAGAAATGCAAACAACTTTTACCATATCCGCATACATAAATATGCTCCTTTATGGAAGAGCTACATGATGGCCAAGTTGACCAGAAGGCACATTTTGGATGAATCCCATTTTTCCCTTGCCATTGATAAAAAGCAATCTCATAAATTTATTTACCCTTGAAACATTTTTGGACCCCAAACAGGGCCACTGTTCTTAAGATTTAAAAACACATATAAGGGGTGCCTGGCTGGCCCAGTCAGTAGCATACATCTCTTGACCTTGGGGTTGTGAATTTGAGCCGCACAACAAGAGTACCACTTATTTTTTTTTAAGTATTTTTTTTAATTTTTAAAGATTTTATTTATTTATTTGACAGACAGAGATCACAAATAGGCAGAGAGGCAGGCACACAGAGAGGAGGAAGCTCTCTGAGGTACCTGCTGAGCAGAGAGCCCGATGTGGGGCTCAATCCCAGGACCCTAGGATCATGACCTGAGCTGAAGGCAGAGGCCTTAACCCACTGAGCCACCCAGGTGCCCCTAAAAAAAATTTGTAAACACATATAATATTTAAATAAGATAGATATTTTCATAATACTTTAAAAAACATATTAATAAGACTCTACCTTTTCTAGATAAGATAGAGATAGCAGTATGCTGGTAAACTAGTTCTCTGGAAGAAAAAGAAAGATATATTTGTAGTGTCTGCCTATATCCATGGTGTAAATACTCCCACCTTGGCTGATTTCAAGCCATCAACCATTTAACAAAGGGCTCATAAAATTTCTGAATGCAGTGTTTAACAACCACAAAGGTTCTAGCACATCCCTGGAAGACAGACTAAAAGGAAATATAAAATACAAGAGGGCAACATAAGCAAAAAGTAGGTGGAAAAGGAGGAATGAAACAAGGCTAAGTGTATAAAATGGAGCCAGGAATTAGTAAATATAAAAATGCATACAATAAAGCTCTATAAACAGGTTTAATACTCCCATTTAGCTTTAAGAAACTTCCAGCATGGAGAGAAGCTTACTTAATTCACAGTGTCCTTAAGATAAAAATAAGTCTCATGCTGAGAAGTGCCATTTCCTCTTCTTCAAGTAGGTCACATTTCTCCTGAGGGTGCCAGGAAGCAAAGACTGTGTCACACAGTGAAGGTCCTCATCAACATCAGGGTCATGGCTTGACCTTGAGACTGCATTTAAGTGAGCAATTCTGCAGACACTGGGCTGGGCCCAGCCAGAGTTCAGGGACAAGCATCCTGCCTTCCTAGTTTATTCCACAGCAGCTGGAGATGAGGAGGTATTCCAAAGCCTTTGAGTAATCTCCCAGACTTTTGCTAAAGACCAGAATGTGGTAAGTATGAAATCATTCTCCCAAAGCCTACCTGAGAGCCTTTTCTAGAAATCCCAATCTTCAAAGCATTCACAGGATGGGGCTTCTGCCTCAGGGCCCGGATCAGCTGGCTTGGTCCCGAGAACCAGAGCTTCGTGTCCCTGTCAGAGCAGTCCAGGGCTACCCACAAACCTTGGAACCTTGTAGTTTGATCGGTTAACCACTTCTTCCAGGATGAGCCCTCCAGCTGGTCTGGTTCCCCAGCCCTGAACTGCCCTTCCTTTCTCCTCCTCAGCACTTTTGTCTCCACCGCTGGCACCATTTGTGGGGAGATTCACATTTATTGGCACCGGTGTCTGGCAGTGTTCCCCAGAGCAAGAATCAGCCCTGGTTCCCTCAGTTGGCTTACACCATCACCAAAAACACAGTGGATTCAACAACAGCCTTTTTGATTTCTTCATTCCTGCTTTTTTAGGTAGAAGTGAAGACAGGTCAGGAGAGGCATTAAGCAGTTGACAGTAATTACCAAAAAGATGGCAACAACACCTGGAATACACAGACTCTTTCCTGTTGTAAAGAGCATCTCAGGCTGCCTTGGCCTGGTTTTCCTCACTGAGGACAGGTTCGTGCTTTCCTCCCAGCCCCAATGAGATGGGGGCACCCTGGTCTCACCCAGCAGAAGACAGGCTCTCAGGACATCTGAGTCAGGGGCCAGAAATGGCACCGGTTGTCTCCCAGGGCAGGTTCCATCCTCATCCAGCCAATACATGCATTCTGCCGCCCTGGGTCATTTTAATCACAAACCTGTTGCTGCCTACGCTGCGGCCTACGGCGAAACCACGGCTCTGCGAAGGAACGTGAAAGCCACAGCGCTTTCAAGGCAACTGACAGCGGCCATTGTGCTATGATTAGTCCAGCAATGAAAAACACGCCTGAGGAAAAGGACGCAGCCACTGTAGGGCTGGGTGGAAGCCTGCATGTGCGCGCGCTCTCTCTCATAATCTGGCATCGTCCATGGCAAATAAATGCAAATGCATGGCTTCCTAGCCACTCTCCTCGTGGTGGCTCAAAGTCCTTCCCATGGTCTCTTTTCATCATCTTTTTTTTTTTTTTTAAGAGATTTTATTTATTTATTTGACAAAGACATAGAGAGATGCAGAGAGCCCAGGTCCGGGAAATGGCAGAGGGAGGAGGGGCAGCCCATGTGGGGCTTGATCCCAGGAGCTGGGATCATGACCTCAGCCATAGGCAGACGGCCAACCAACTGAGCCATCCAAGCACCCCTCCCGGCATCTTCTTTTCCATAAATTCTGAGAGCCCTCTACTAAATGCTTCCCTGCAGACATAAGTTATAACGAGATATAGGAAAATACAGGAACCGGGGGAAAAAAGGTTATTTTCTTTAAAGAATGGGAATATTCCTTGGTTTAAGTAAGAGGACAAAGTGTCTGGAGTGCTTTTCTTGAGCACTGTTCTCATTCCTTACACTCCTGGTGTTGAGCATTTAGCCGATACACTGAGCCAAGCACAAGTCCGCTCCCTGAGAGCTAGCCTCTCCTTCTCTGATGCACTAACCTTGGATCCCATAACTGCCGCCCATTGGTTGATGGGCTTCTATAAAACTGCAACTGTCTGGTGGAGAAATGTGACGTATAAGGCATCTAATCTAGGAAACTTCCCGCCTGCCCCATTCAAGAGACATCACAAGGCAAATTCTTTCTGCAGGCCAACAAAACTGAGTATTTTAATAGAACCTACAAGGTCCATCAAGGCATAATCTGGCATTGTCCATGGCAAATAAATGCAAATGCATGGCTTCCTAGCCACTCTCCTCGTGGTGGGTCAAAGTCCTTCCCATGGTCTCTTTTCATTTGCCCTGTTAGATGGAGATGGCAATAAATCTCCCTGTCTTCAACTCACCCCCAACCCAACCAACCATGTGGCACCAGGGGACTTGGTGGGGTCATGTTACAGGCAGGGTCTGATGAGTCTGGCCCAGTCAAAGCACAGCTGTTCCCCAGGCTTTGGTGTCTGGTTCAGGGATGAGCTCCCCTAGTGTGGCCTGAGCAGAGCAAACCAAAGCCCACGGCCTTCATCAGAGGGAGCTGCCATCCCCAACCCCTACCAAGGGAAGCCAGTCTCAAGAAAGGGCCAATACAGAGGAGAGCCAAGCTAGGAGACACTAAGAGAAATAGAGCCCGAAACACAACCCTGATCAAACCATTCCTGGAGCTCATCAAGCACTCGGGTGACAAATCCCATCGAATCTCCTCTGATGTTCAAGCCCGTGCATTAAATGGGATTTTCAGTAACCTAGAACCAAAAACATCCTAACCAAAATACCACGTCTTCTGAATCACTAAACAGTTAATAAAATGGAATCTATGAACATCTTGTGTAACAAGCTTTAGAAATCCTGGCTTTAGTCGGTAGAGCGTGGGACGCTTGACCTCAGGGCCGCAAATTCAAGCCCCAAGTAGAGCATAGCGCTTAATTTGAGACCAAAAAAAGAAATCCTGGCTTTGATGGGTCACCTGTGTAGCTCAATCAGGTTAAGTGTCCGACTCTTGATTTCAGCTCAAGTCATGATCTCAAGGTCATGATGTCAGGGTTGTGAAATCAAGCCCTGTGTCAAGGCCTGCATCTTGATTCTCTCTCTCCCTCTCTCTCTGCCCCTCCCTGCTCACGTGTGCACAGGGGTTCTCTCTCTCTAAACAAAAACAAAAACAAACCCAGTCAATCCTGGCTTTGAAAAGTACTATACTCAAAAAGACCAAACAACCAACAGTAACTGTCTGTTCATGGGGCAATGGCACATCCAATAATTCATGCACTGTTTTCTACTTATACACCGGCCTAAGAGGATTTGAGTGAGCTTACAACTTAAAAAACCCTATATTAGAATAATTAAAAGACAAATTAAATATCCAGAGGGAAAAATGGATATATCGGAAAACAGTAATAAAGTACAATCATTATATAGAAACATAAAATTTCGCTCAGAGCATCCTGGCAGCCAAGGTAAAAAAAAAAAAGCTTAATTTTTACATAATTCATATCATCTGAAAAAAATCCCTTTTGCCAGAAGATAATGATATTTTTCCCAGCAGTAAGTAAGTTCTACAGTGGTTGTAGTCAATTTGGAAAGCTTAGGCCCCTGAACACTGACATTAGCCAAACCACTTCAGCTTATCCGTATTAGAGGGTCAAAGTGTCAACATTAATCTAAGTACTGGAAAAGTCACAATGTTTATATCAGCCCTTATAAGAAAATACAATGAGCTGCAATGATTTTTTTTTTTTTTTTTTTAAGAAAACACAATGTGACACAAGGCCCCAGAGCTCCAGCCAGAAATGGGAGGACACAGTGAGGGCTTATGCTCTGCAACCCCTCTGGGCCCAAAGGACAGACAGGTCAGGAAGGCGAAGAAGCAGAGTGATGACAAAGGAGAAGGGAGTCCATGTGGGAGTCCTCAGAGGGGCAGCTAAGCTTCCAGACCCCCACATATGTGGCAGGAGAAAGAAGGTGTGCTTCTCTCTCCTCATTTCCCTGGAGAAATATGGAAGCACAGAGAAATTGTGCTTGTCTTGAAAGAGAAAAGGGAGTTCTGGACACGATTTGGACTACGACACTATGGTCGGATAACCACAGCTAATTTTTACTGAGCACAATACTCTATGTGGTAAAGTATTATTATCCCATTAGGATGATAATATCTGATGAGGAAAGTGAGGTTTGGTTTTCTGACCAAGATTTCATGGCTCATCAGTGAGGGAACTAAGGGTATGATCTGAGGGGGTCACCATGTCCATCCTGCCCAATCGCTCTAATGGGAGCCAACCTGTAGGGGACAATTCCCTGTGAACTGGGACAGCCCCTCCAGCTTGCCCTGCCCCTTTCCACATTCCTTCAGTATCCCACTCTCCCCAAGGCAGTGAGGAGCCCTGTGGAGGCTGCAATCAATGAGCCAAGGGAGCCAGAGGAAAGAATGTTCCAGTAGCAACACAGGAGGAGTCCCAACGATGGCTGCCAGAGGCTTCCGTATGCTTCCTGCAGGTTCTGACCGAGAGACAGCCTCCACTCATACTTGCCTTTCCTCCTCCCTGCCTCGTGCTCCCCTCCCCTGGAATCACTTCCCAAGAAACTGCCTACAGCACAGTCCTTGATGCAGGCTCTGCTCAAACACGAATTTAACACAAGACAAGGCATGGGCGTAGAGGACATCAGAGCTCAGAAGGGACAGCTCATCAAATTCTTAGCCAGTTTGGACTTTCATCATTAAAGTAATTGACCACTGCCTGGCTCTGAAGAAAGTGGGTACGGAGGAGAAAGAGGTGTTTAGGGAAGGATCAGCTCCGTGGCCAGCCAAAGGCAAAAGCTTTCAATGACCAAATATGTCTAACTGCGTGATACATTTTGTGAAGGTCAACTTGCCCATTTCAAAGTGAATCATGACAGGAATGATCAGACCCTGGAGTTGTTGGACAACATGTGGAATTCTCAGATAAATGCACTACAAAGTACTCTTCCTCTTGGGCAGTTATACAAGGCTGACGAAACAGGTCCTGTAATGGTTCTTGCCAGTTTCCTCGTAAGTGGAGCACTGGCCCCTGATCTGAAGCATAAAAGAAAGGACATGTTGACTCCTTTTGCATAACCTAACACTACAGGCATCCACAAAGAGAAGAAAGAAAGAAAGAAAGAAAGAAAGAAAGAAAGAAAGAAAGAAAGAAAGAAAGAAAGAAAGAAGAAATCTAATCTTCAACCTCTTGATTTTTACCGACTGTTTACAGTGTGAGCCAAGACACTGAGAAAGAGACCTTTCATGATGGCTTGTATCTTGCATCAGAACCTGGGGTTTGCCTGAGGACAGCCCATGAATCTACTGCTAGACAAGGTGGTGAGCAAGGAAACAGCCCAACGTTAGTTTTTTTTCCCTACCACCACTCTTACCTCAACAATTCAAGACCTTATTTAGAAAATAAAATGCTATTAAAGAATTTCACTTCATGAGACATTTCATAAGAAAGTTCTCCAGCCAAGGAAGGCTAGCTAGTTTCTTCAGACACCAGATGGCAAGCTGCTCCCACAGACGCTGGTGTTCCTGGGCTGCTCAGAGAAAGGTGACTTCCAGACCTGGGACCCAGAGCCCTGAGGAGGGGGCCCTGGCCTAGCGGGTGCTGAGGTGTCTGAATTTGGACAGGAGCCTGCTGTGGTGGGAACTCAGATTTCTAGGAGGAGGCCCTGGGTAGCTGGGGCTGCCGTCTCTCAGAAGAGCATGGTGAATCTGGCTTCACAAGCATTGGAAAAACTACAGACAGGATCAGGTAGGATCCAGCTGCTCCCTGGGTGGAAACGTCACCACCACAGTGGTGAACCATTATTGGAGTGAGAGTCACAGGAACCTACAAACTGGGAGAAGGGGGCCAGAGAAAATCCCCTCCTCCTGCAGCCTCCACTTCCACCGAGCGCCCCCTAGGGGCAAAGCCTAAATGGGTGTGGGCAGGGGGAAATGGGAGGTTTCCAAAGCCCCAGCCCACCCCCACCGAGCAGAGAATGATGGGTTTGCCGCCAAGAGACAAAGGCATAGACTGATGCGGCCAGCACTCCCCAAGACTGTCAGCCTCAGAATATGAAAGCTGTGATTTTCAAATATTTCCTCTGCTTGGAATGCAGTGAAAAGGTAAAATATCAAGGAAGCCAGAGAGGAACTGTAGTCTCTGTTATGTCGGAAAAAGCGCACTCAGCTCAGAAGGTGGGCTTCCGATAAAACCTGAAGACAGTTGAGGGAGGCATCTCCTGCATATTTTAACAAACTCAGCATCACTGAGGTAGACGGGTTGACTGAAGAACCACATCGTGCTAGAGATGCATAAACAGTAGACAACACTTGGGATGCCACTGGAAAATCAAAGGACAAGGATGATGGCAGAGAAAAAGGGAAAAGGTAGAGTTTTTCTGGCACTTAAGAAAGCATTGTGTATTGCGGTAAAAGATTGCTTCTCCTTGGAACTCATTAATTTTGAAGAAAGCAGCCTCATTCTTCTGCCTCCAGGTCTGAAGCCCAACCACATTCTCCTTTGTACTTCTGGAAAGCGAGCTAAAACCAGAACTCGTGTGAGCCCACATGCGGTCCCTCCCTGGGCATTAACCACTGGTGGGCTCTCTCCCCATCCCTCCAAAACAAAATAGACCATTCGGTGGAGTAAGGTAAAACCATGTGTTGTGTTTTTGGAATGATTTCTGTAAAAGATATAGGACGTGTGGATGTAAAGGGCTGGCATTTATTAATTCAGAATAACGCATGTTCAAAGTCCTGGGATAGTCAGCGTGGTGCAGGCAACTGAGCAAAGGAAATCAGCAAATCCTAAGGAAATGACCTCCGTGACATTTGCACTCACAGACAATGCCTGAGAGGGTGAGGACCTTTTGAAGACCTCAGGATGGAAATTTCAGCCCCTCCATGGAGAAGGAGGCCCTCCCTTAACCTCCCTGCCTTCTTTCCAGGCCTTACGGCTGCGCGGCTCCTGCCTCACTCACAGTCACATGAGGGCATCGTGGCCCCTGGACCGGGGTACCCTGCAAAGCCTTTTTGTATTAAATGATGACAGAGACGACGCTGAGGTTTAGAACAGGAAAATATGACAAAATAATGCAATAAATGCATAAAAATGCCCTGAGGGTAAATGCATGATATACCTTCTAAAAACTCCCCACAGCTCTAAATGCCTATGATTACAGCTCTGAACCCCGTTGTCTGTTTTTGTCACGTTTAACTTCAGCTACTTGCTTCTGTGCAGAGTGGATGTTTTTCAAGTTCAAAGTGAAAACTATGCCTTTTATCTTTCTTATAAGGCTTTTCTAATCTTCACCTGGCATTCGTGTGCTTTTGGCAACAGACGTTTCTATCCCATCTCCTTACTGTTCCACTGTGACTCGATCCAACTAAGAAAATTTTAGTGCTTTGTGGGTGCTTTAATTAGCTTTTGGTGGGGGGGAGTAATTATAATGTGGTTAATAGTCCTTTAAGAAGTCAGCTACCTCTAGGATATCTGTCCTCCTCTGAGGCTACAGACAAGGAACCAAAGAACTTAGAGGTCTCAGGCGATCAGTGAGGTCTCCCCAAATTGTACGCAAGACTTCTGTGCATACAGCCTGTGCTTTTGTGAGAGAAGATGTCAATAGTTTTCTCCTGTTACTCAGAGAATTTGTTGACCTCAAAAAGTTTGTGAATCCTGAACCTGTCTAAAATCTGTTATAGGAATAAATGGAAGAAAATTGATAAATAAAATGGATTTTTTTGTCCATTCAATTTCCTTTCCCCACCTCCACCCCATTCACCTTGATCTCAACTCCCCCCCCCCAACCCGTACCCAGTCCTACCCCCTACACTTATTTCCTTTAGTCAGTAATAGCTGGTCATGACTTTTCTGAGCTCTGTCTTTGGGGTTCAGCCAATTCCTTCTGAAACACACACAAGGCAATGGCTAGTGTGTAGAATCCACCTTCTCTGGGAGAAATATTCTGGGGAATAATTGGCTTTATCTAACACAATCTTCTTGCCCCATTGTGGAAAAGACCCTCAAGCTGTGGGTGGGAGGGAGTTCTCAGGAAAGGACAGTGACTCCTTCTTCAATTTGAAAAGAGAGGGAACAGCAGAGAGAAGCCAGGTGCAGCGGGGAAAAGGAAAATAGAGGAAAGTAGAAAGCAAGGGGGGTCCCACCTGCCAAGCACCCCTCCTCTATGCCCAGGCTGAGCTTCCTGACAGCAGCCCCTACCCAAGGGCTGGCTTAAATGCCTGACATTTACGCGGGCGCACACACACACGCACACCAACACCACCATCACTACCACCACCTGAGGCCGGCTAGCTCTTGCAGACCCTTTTATTCATTCAAACAGCAACACTTTGGAGGCCTAATTATGCAACAAACACAATACTCAGCATTGAGGATCAAAGTGCAGTAAGTTTAGAGTCTAAAAAGATGGCTAACAGACCCACATGGAGGTTACAGCGCAACTCCACATGGGGACACACAGACAGGTGGGGAAGGAGCATCACCGGTGGGGAAGGAGCATCACCCATGGGGAAGGAGCATCACCAGTGGGCATCCCCACCCTGTCGTGAGGACTGTAGCTGCCCGGTGGGCGGAACCCTGCGCCCTGCCCACCAGAAATCTGGAGCCTGCACTGGCTGCTCTGTTCCGCTGAGTCCTACTCTGTAGCCTTTAAAAGGCTACCACACTTAAACCTAATAGATAACGTGGTCAAAAATATAAACCACCAACACACATGGCTACAAAAAGATGGCCAGTGTTACTGGCTGTAAAAACAATACAAATTAAAACAATACTAACAGAGGGGGCCTAGGTGGCTCAGTCAGTTAAGTATTTGCCTTCAGCTCAGGCCATGATCTGGGTTCGAGCCCTGTATCAGGCTCCCTGGCAGGGACCCTGCTTCTCCCTCTCCACCCCCCCCCCCCCCCCCCTCCTCCTCTCTCTCTGTCTCTCTCAAATAAATAAATAAAATCTTTTAAAAAACCAACAATACTAATAGATGCGTACACATTTTAAAGACCGCTAATAGGGGCACCTGGGTGGCTCAGTGGGTTAAAGCCTCTGCCTTTGGCTCAGGTCATGATCTCAGGGTCCTGGGATCAAGCCCCACATCGGGCTCTCTGCTCAGCAGGGAGCCTGCTTCTCCCCCTCTCTCTTTCTACCTGCCTCTCTGCCTACTTGTGATTTCTCTGTGTCAAATAAATAAACAAAATCTTAAAAAGAAAAAAAGACGGGGCGCCTGGGTGGCTCAGCGGTTTAAAGCCGCTGCCTTCGGCTCGGGTCATGATCCCAGGGTCATGGGATCGAGCCCCATTTCGGGCTCTCTGCTCTGCGGACAGCCTGCTTCCTCCTCTCTCTCTGCCTCTCTGCCTACTTGTGATCTCTGTCTGTCAAATAAATAACTAAAATCTTTAAAAAAAAAAAAAAAAAGACCACTAACAGCATTGATGTGAATGCAGGAAAATGCATGTGCTGATGGGAGTATGAATCATTACGATTTTTTGGAAAATAATTTGGCGATACCCATAAAATTAGAAATCATAACACCTTGGACCCAGAAGTCCCACTTTGGGAGATTTCTCCTACTAGAATAAAAGCACCATTATTGTTTAAAATAGAAAAGGAAAATAAAGTTGGAAACAAACTAAATGTCCACAATTAAGGAGAGACTGACTAGATTATGATCTCTGTACCAAGAAATATTGCACAACCATGACAAAGAACAAGTTACATTTACACATATTTGCCTAGGAATATACTAGTGATGTATCATATAGAAGGAATGTATAAAAGAAAATTATGGGGGCGCCTTGGTGGCTCTGTCAATAGAACATGTGAATCTTGATCTCAGGGCATGAGCTTAAGTCCCATGTTGGGTGTAGAGATTACCTAAAAAGAAAAGAAAGTTATGGATAAATATATAAAAAAGTGTATTTTTAGACAAAATATGAAGAAAAAATGAGCATTTTAGCTGAGAAAGATACAGAAGGTTACAAATCAAACTATTCAGATTAGTTACTTCACAGGGTACAATCAGAGGGAAAGAGAAGATTATTGCATTTTGCTTAATATAGCTTTGCTTTGTGAGACTTTCCACAATGGGCATGATTTTTTTTTTTTCAGTAATTAGAAAAAATCAAGTCAAGAGAATGAGAAGACAAGTCACAAACGGAGAGAAAATATTTGCCAGAGATATATCTGATACAGGAGGGTTAAAAATAACTTAGGGGCATCTGGGTGGCTCAGTCAGTTAAACATCTGCCTTTGGCTCAGGTCATGATCCCAGGGTCCTGGAATTGAGCCCTGAGTTGGACTTCTTGCTTAGCAGTGGGAAGTCTGCTTCTCCCTCTCCTTCTGCCCCCTGCCACCATGCTCTCTCTCTGTCAAATAACTAAAATCTTTAAAAAAAAAAAGGAGCTCTTATCTTAAAACTCAACAATAAGAAAACTAAAAACCTGATTAAAAAAAGAAGCAAAAGGGACGCCTGCGTGGCTCAGTTGGTTAGGCAGCTGCCTTCGGCTCAGGTCATGATCCCGGCGTCCTGGCTCGGCAGGGAGCCTGCTTCTCCCTCTGCCTCTGCCTGCCACTCTGTCTACCTGTGCTCGCTCCTGTGCTCTCTATCTGATAAATAAATAAATAAATATATATATATATATATATATATTTTTAAAAAAAAGAAGCAAAAGATCTGAATAGACATCTCACCAAAAAAGATAGAAAAATGGCAAGTAAGCATAAGAAAAGATACTCAACATCATATGTCATTAAGGAAATGCAAATTAAAACAACGAGATGCTGCTACATCCTTATTAGAATGACCAAAATCCAAAATACTGACAACACCAAATATCGGTGAGGATATGGAGCAACAGGAACTCTCATTCACTGCTGGTGGGAAGGCAAAATGGTACGGCAACTGTGGAAGACAGTTTGGCAGTTTTTTACAAAACTAAACACACTCTTACCGTATGATCTAGCAATCACACTCCTTGGAATTTTCCCAAATGAGTTGAAAACTTATGCTCACAAAATCTGCACAGGGAGGTTTATAGCAGCTTTATTCATAATTGCTTAAACTTGGAAGCAACCAAGATGTCCTTCAGTAGGTGAATGAAGGCATAAACTGCGGTATATCCCTGCAACAGAATATTATTCAGCACAAAAGAGAAATGAGCTATCAAGCCATGAAATGACCTGGAGGAAACTAATATGTGCATTACTAAGTGAAAGAAGCCAATCTGAAAAGGCTGTATACTGAGTGATTCCAGCTATAGAACATTCTGGAAAAGGCAAAATTATAAATAGAGTAAAATGATCAGTGGTGGCCAAGGGTGGGATGCAGGAATGAACAGGTAGAGCACAGAGGATTTTTAGGGCAGTGAAACTACTCTGATACTACAAAGGTAGATACACACCGTTATACTTGTCAAAACAGAGCATACAACACCAAGGACGAACTCTCAACTCTAAACTAAGGATGTGTCCATAGCTTCATGGATTTTAACTGAGGTCCCACTCTCCGATGCCGATGTTGATAGCGGGGAGGCGGGGCATGTGTGGAGGCAGGGGGTGGATGGGAAATCTCTGTACTTTCTGCTTGGTTTTGCTATAAATCTAAAACTGCTCTAGAAAATAAAGTCTATTAAAAACTGGTTTAATAATTTTGAAAAATTCTAGTAAAGAGTTCAGTTTTAGATAAGCCTGTTCAGAAATGATCGTCACATGAGTTTGGTTTGATCGTGTCCTGTCATTTAAGGGGATGCTTTGGAGCAGTTAAAAAGGATAAAATGGAATATAGATGCTGCAATGGAAACACATTCCAGCCCTACAGATATGTAAAGAAGAGATGGCATAGCAACACATACAGTGTGACACCACTTGTGTTGAAATAGAAACAATGCATGTGAGTACATGTTTGTTAATGCACAGAAAATTGCTATAAGGAGGATAAGAGACTCTAAGCAGTGGCTGCCTGCCTACCTCTGGAGGGTGGAGGGAGGTCTCATACCCTCCTGTCCTGTCTGAACTTGATAAGAATAGATTAGTTTATAAATAAGTAAAAACTCATTGTTTTAGGAAAAGCATCCCCCCCACCTCCTATCGACAGATGCACTGAGATGGCAGTGTATACTCTGACCAGCGGTTATAAAGCCCATGTCACGCTCAAGCTCACAGAATCAATCATCATTTTCTACATAAGGACCCCCTGCCCCCGCCCTCCAGGGTTACAAAAAGAAATGTCACAACCAAGTTAGGGTGTGTCCAACTTAAAGAATTATAGGGATGCCTACATTTACATAGTGCTTTACAGTCTAAGAAGGGCAAAACATCCCCTTTGAGGGATTTGTCTTTATGGAAGTAATATATATAATACAAGCAATAATTTTAAAGGTACATCACAAACAGAATGGCAAACCTGTCCTCACTATAAACACGTACCAAAAAAATATCAAATAAATGATCAACAAAGTGTATCATCCCTGGCCCTAGCTATTAAATGAGCAATTATGAGAGAATCCACTTTACACAAAATTTTAAACCCTGCCTGCATGGAAGCTCATATGTA
>RCUC01138108.1:0-12168 GCA_003697995.1 Taxidea taxus jeffersonii | reverse complement strand
TGCGTCCTTAGTCATGTAAGAAGCCGAGTGACCCCGTCCCCGCCCTCCACCTGCTTCCCTGCTTCTAGGTAGGCTGGGAGCATATTAAATATGATACAGAGCCTTCCAAAGGTGTGTGTGGGGGGGGGATACACTTCATCCTGGAGTCTTTCCTGGAGATTTGATTTTCCTTTCTGCTTCTCCCAGCATTAGCACAGGAGTCCGAGCACCCGTGGGACAGTGCACAGGTGGTACATGCATTTAAAAGACCATGTTCATGGGACCGCAGATGTATCTCAGCGGTGTCCCTGCCTTCCAGTCGCCCCTCCTAACACCCTAGCATTCACCTGGGCGGTGGCGTCCCATACCTTTCAGTGGGTTCGTGTTTTCCTTTCCAGCCCCTACCCTGCCCATCAGCCCACCCGACAGCCCGCCTGTCTGGCTGCCCTGCCTCTGGATCAGCCTGGCACAGAGCCCTGGGCATTGGGCCAGCTCCTCCTCCCCTCTCCGGCCCCGCCCCCTTTCTCAGCTCCTGCCATGCCCGGAGCGTGCCAGGTCCGCCCCCTTCCGAGGCTTCCCTGGACAGTTATTTTTTTCACCCTCTCCACCCTATAAGGGGTAAGGAGGCAGGGTCGGCGGGAAGGATTGGATCAGTGGTATTCTTAGGGAAAAGGCTGATGTTGATACTTCAGGGCATGTTAGATGTGTGACTTCCAGCTGGAAAAAACTGGGAGGGTGGCCAGCCTCCGGAGGGTGCTTCTCCTACATCAGCCGCGGGGGACTCTCTTGTTGAAGAGTCAACAGGATCACCCACTTGTAAAGGGATGCCGTGGATAGCCCCCCTCTACCCCCCGGTTAACTTTGTCCAGTCCCTTCTCTCATCTCCAACCAAATGGGGTCCCCTACTGGACTGTCAGCTCCTTGAGAGCAGGAGGCATGCCTGTCTCCATTGCCTTATGCTCTGCATTGTAGCACAGTGGACAGCCCTGTCCAGTACAAGTGCATTGACAGCCGCATATGTTAAGTTTCTTTTTTTTTCTTAGATTCTTTTTTTTAATTTTTGAAATTTCCTAATAGCCATGTCAGAAAAGAGGGAAAATAATGTAAAAGATTAATTCTAAAATTAACTTGAAAATTCAGAGTATTATTATTTTTTAAAAGATTTTTATTTTTTTTTTTAAATTTTATTCATTTATTTGACAGAGATCACTAGTAGGCAGAGAGGGAGGCAGAGAAAGAGGGTGAAGCAGGTTCCCTGCCGAGCAGAGAGCCCGATGTGGGTGGGGCTCGCCAGGACCCTGGGATCATGACCTGAGCTGAAGGCAGAGGCTTTAACTCACTGAACCACCCAGGCACCCCAAAGGTTTTTATTTTATTTGTTTGACAGACGGAGATTGCAAGTAGGCAGAGAGAGAGGAAGAAGCAGGCTCCCTGCAGAGCAGAGAGCCTGATGTGGGGCTCAATCCCAGGACCCTGGGATCATGACCTGAGCCAAAGGCAGAGGCTTTAACCCACTGAGCCACCCAGGCACCCCAATTCAGAGTATTATTAATTCAACATGTAATCAATGTAATGATAAGGTTTTATTTTGGAGGGAAGGGAGTACAAAGTCATAAGGAATCCGGTGTGCAGTATTTTATACTTAGAGCCTATTCCAGTTCATATGCTAAGTTTTCATGGGAAACATTCAACCAGCATTTTATAATTTATTTATTTATAAAGATTTTGTTTATTTGAGAGAGACAGAGTGTGCAAGTTGTGTGCGCTGGAGCTGGGGAGGGGGTTGCAGAGGGAGAGAGAATCCCAAGCAGACTGCACTGAGCATGGAGCCCAATCCCAAGACCCTCAGACTGTGATGAGAGCCGTGTAGAGTGAGACGCTCAGCTGACTGAGCCAGCAGGGGCCCAGGACAGCATTTCGATCTCACAAATTTTACAGAGGCAAAGTTAAGTTGTAATAAACCTCTTTAAAACAAGAGCATTCTATTGGTCAGTTGCAGCAGCCACAGTTCAGTGGTTCAAAAGCCACATGTGACTAGTGGCTCCTGTGGTGTGGACAGCGTGGGCCCAGTGCTTAGTAGGTACCCAGAGAATGTGTGGGTCGAGGTAACCCAGCAGCCGGTCTACAGAAACCTTGATGCAAGTCGTGGTCGTGAGTTCGTGGATGAGAAAGGAAAAGCAACCTTTGTGGCTAGCTCTTGCCGGAGAAGCCAGTAACTGCTCTGGCCGCCTCCCCAGGCTTGTGTTCTCATTGCCTTGGCTTAGTTTCTTCCCAGCTTTTTGAGGAGCTGTCTGCAGGCTTGAGCCAGGCCTGGGGCATCATTGGGGTGAAGTTCAATGTGAAGATGTGTGGGAGGATGTCTTCACTGTGGACTTGTGGATGGACTCCAAAGTCTTCATGAACTCCTGAGATCTTGACACTGTGTGTGGAATGTTGGCACTTTCCTGGTGTAGAGGGTCCTTAGCTTTTATCACATTCCTGGGGGGATGGAGTATGGACAAAGGTGTATGTGTGTGAGAGGCTGTTAATTACCACTTATTTAAGGGGTACCTGGGTGGCTCCGTTGGTTAAGCATCTGCCTTTGGCTCAGATCATGGTCCCAGGGTCCTGGGATCAAGCCCCGAGTGGTGCTCCCTGCTCAGCGGAGAGCCTGCTTCTCCCTCTCCCTCTGTCTGCGGCTCCCCCTGCTTGTGTATTCTCTCTGTCCAATAAATAAATAAAATCTAAAAAAACAAAACAAAACAAAAACCCACTTACTTAAGACTATTAGGGCATAGAAAATTCTTCAGATTAAGGAAGCCTTTTCCTACAGGTAGACAGGGTTGATTCCTGCTGGGAACACAAGCCCTTGTAAAACAGACCAGTCCTGGTCCTTGTTTCCTACATGTGAGAAACTGAGGTCCAGAGGGTTGAAGGTTGGACTTGTCCAAGGCCACACAGCCTGCCAGGCAGAAAATCACAGCCTGGGGGAGGGCCAGAGGTTGAAGGATCTAATCTGGAAATCCCAGTTTAATCCTGGTTCTCTGCGGAGATGAAAGTCCAGGTTTGACTCTTGATGAGGGACCCCAAGCTTGACAAGATTTCCAAAACCTGTTGCTGCATCCCTCCCACTCCCCCCACCTTCTTCTGGTTTAGACCACCTCATTTTATTTTATTTTATTTTTTAAAGATTTTATTTATTTATTTATTTGTGAGAGAGAGCGAGCACAGGCAGACAGAGAGGCAGGCAGAAGCAGAGGGAAAAGCAGACTCCCTGCCAAGCAAGGAGCCCGATGTGGGACTCGATCCCAGGACGCTGGGATCATGACCTGAGCCGAAGGCAGCTGCTTAACCAACTGAGCCACCCAGGCGTCCCTAGACCACCTCATTTTAAAGGAACTTCTCCTTTTAGAGGGGGGGTGAGAACACTCCCTGGGGCAGGTTTCAGCCATTTTCCAGGAGACCTGGAGTCCTTGTACCTACTGTGCCTACTGCCCTGTGGGGAGGCCCTGTTCTGAAGGCTGTCATTTGTGTATCTGCTCCTCTCAGCCCTGGACCCCAGGCCCCTGCCCTCTCCAGTCTCCAGCAGGCTCATCACGGAGGCTTGCATTCTTGGTCATATAATCCCAACTGGAAAACCTCGTTATATCCATTAATTTGGAACCTGCTATGACTTTAAAACTGGCTAACCTGGAGTAATTTGAAAAAAGTTTTAGGGGCCCCTGGGTGGCTCAGTTGCTTAATCATCTGACTCTTGGTCTCGGCTCAGGTATTGATCTCATGGTCCTGGGTTTGAGCCCCACTTAAAACAATTTTAATTATGGAAAAAAGTATACAAGCGAAAAAGTATGAAGGATAATGTAATAAGTCTCTGATGTACCCATCACCTAGCTTTAGAAATACCAACTCGTATCCAGTTGGTGTTTACTTTTTCTTCACTCTCTGATTATTTTGCTGCAAATCCTGGGCACCTTATTTTATCTGTAATTGTTTGTCTCTCTTTTTTAAGTTTTTGTTTATTTATTTGTCAGGGAGAGAGAGAGACAGAGCGCACAAGCAGGTGGAGCGTCAGGCAGGGGGAGAAGCAGGCTCCCTGCTGAGCAAGGAGCCCATGCTGGATTCAATCACAGGATCCTGGGATCATGGCCTGAGCTGAAGGCAGACACTTAACTAACTGAGCCACCCAGGCTCCCTATCTCTCTCTCTTTTTTTTTTTTTTTGAAATATAAGAACTTGAGGGGTGCCTGGGTGGCTCATTCAGTTAGGCATCCGACTCTTGATCTCAGGTCCTGATCTCAGGGTTGAGGGTTCAAGACCTGTACTGGGCTCCACACTGGGCATGGAGCTTACTTTAAAAAAAAAAAAAAAAAACTTAAAAATCTTGGATTCTTAATTAACAGTGTTATCTGGTATCTAATCAGTGTTCAGTATGCCATAGAATCACTTCACCCACTTATGGGAGAAGTTATGAGCTTATGGAATTATAGGTGGGACATTTTGATTTATTGGAGAATAGTACCCGCTTAGCCAGGCCCGCTGTTCACTATGTTGTACAAAAATTTTTTTTAAGATCTTATTTATTTATTGACAGGGAGCGGGGAGGGAGAAGCAGGCTTCCTGGTGATCAGAGGTCATGACCTGAGCCAAAGGCAAATGCTCAATGACTGAGCCTACCCAGGTACCCCTGTTGTATGAATTCTGAATATTTTTTTCTTTAAAGATTTTTTTATTATTTTATTTGAGAGAGAGAGAGTTTATAAGTGAGAGAGCACAAGCAGGGGGAGCAGCAGAGAGAAAGGGAGAAGCAGACTCCCCACTGAGCAGAGCCCAAATTGGGGTTTGATCCCAGGATCCTGAGATCATGACTGAGCGGAAGGCAACCGCTTAACTGACTGAGCCACCCAGGCGCCCCAAATTCCGAATATTTTTGGTTGTCCTTTGGCCAGACTTGGCTGAGTTGGCGAAGGCTTTTTGTCTCCTTTCTTGCATCAAAAGAGCAGAACGGGGACAGCACACACAGTCTGGAATCAGACAAGTTTTGAGTTCCAAGCCTGACTAGGCTTTTAGTAGCTGTGTGCTTGGCAGAAATACTCAACCTCCATTCTCAGGGTCCTGGTCTGTAAAATGGAGCCGCGGACCCCCACCCTCACTGGTAATGAGGGTCTTCTAGCAAGTGCTGAATTTCAGTTTGGCGTCTGTTAAACATTCCTCAAATGTTAGGCCCTTCCCTAATTGACTTGTTTTCCTTCTCAGTCTAAGTCAGTGACAGATCTCTGAAAAGGTGAAAAGGATGAGAATTTCCTTTCCAGGGAGAACTCCCAACCACATCCCTTTCCGGGTGTCCAGTTCTTGTGCTTCCTGAAATTCTTGGTTTGCTCCTTAACTGCTTAATGCAGGTGCATGGGTGCTCTCTCCCTCTGTTCTCTGCAGAAATCTCCCCAGGGCTGGAGAAAAATGGTCACTTGGTCCCTGTGGCCTTCATGGTCCCCCTCCCCACCCCCGCTCCCTCCTCCCCCAGCATTGGAGAGGTGGGTCCCCTGTGGTTCCTCTGTCCTGGGAGCTGCCCCAGGGCTTGGTAACTGCCCTTCAGGTCAAGGCAGGCAAAGGGGTCAGAAGCCACAGGGCGTTGGCATCCAGGGAAGGAATTAGGTTGGTGAAACCATTGCCTTCATTGCCAGGGGCTATCACTCAACAGGTTTATCAGCTCCTGGGTGCTGAGGTGCTGCTTCATGAACTTCTAGGCATTCTCTTGCTTTTTCTGAACGAGGGGTGTTGGGGTTTGGTCCCTCCAGGCTCCCCTCAGAGTAGAGGGCCCTAATTACCTGTAGGGCAGAGGTACTGCTCAGCCCTAGTGGAGGCTGGTGCATTGGAATGTGGAGTGGGGCCCCGGGCCATACCAGGCCCCTTTAGCTGTCTGGGGAGGCAGGGGAGTGGGACTGGAGGCGCTGGTATTTCCCACTGTTGCCCCAGCAGTGACGTCTAAATATTGTAACTAAATATCGTAACTACTGCGTTATCATTGTTATCATCGCCCAGTGAGAGCGCTCCTGGCCTGCCCTTCCTCCCTGTCTCCCTCCATGCTTGTCTGGATGCCTGTGGGCTCAATCCAGGGATTGAGCGCCCACTCCCACGAAAGGCACCCCCATTCGTGCAGCTTATCTCTGGAAGTCCTCACAAAATCCCTGTCCGATTCCACAGGAGGAAACGATGGTACGAGCCCTCAAATGCCATGGCTTCTCTCTGGACCCCCAAGCCCTCTGCATACCACCCTGGCCCAGCTTGCTCCTGGCTTTCCAAAGTTTGTGGGGCAGATGAGTTCACCGGGGGTCCCGGGAGGGGAGGACTAGGTATAGTTCCCAACATTGCCCCACATGCTTTGGGCCTGAAAGAAATTAGGTAGCACCATCAGTAATAGAAACCAGGCCAAGGGCTCAAAAGACAAAGGGTCTTCGGTGGCTTCTGTAGCGTGTGTGTCAGGGTTGGGGGCTTGCGAGAAGGAGTTTGGGGGCCTGAAGGGGTTCCCTTCAGGGTGTGTGTGTCCTAGAGGGGTGAGTGAGTCTCTGCCTCTTGGGGGTGGGAGAGGGCTGCTGGGAGGTCTCTTCTTTCATTGGTTGTGGGGCCCTGCCCTCCTCCCCCTCCTTCTCCTGGAACATTCCAGACATTCCAGACTGCCCTTGCTTTCAGGATATGGATTAAAACCCCAAACCGAGATTTGATTTCCTCACCCCATCCCCTCCCCAACTCTTCCCTACCTTGAAAAGAAAAGTCCCTAAAGGGAGAAGTTTGAAGGAGGAGGAGGAGGGAGGAGGGTATTTCTGACCTACGACCTGAGATTACACTAAGGGACCATCTTAAAAGCGCCATCTTCACACTGAGTGTCCCGCACAGCGATTGCTATAAGCCCTTACTGGTCTGAGCTCCCAGGCAGGCAGCCCCTGCCTTTTCTTCTGCAAGAGTTTGCTGGAGGGAAGGACTCCTGTCGTGGGGCATCAAGCTAGACCAGTGTCTTCAGTCTTCCGGTGGTGTAACCATCTCTTCCGTAATTCTCCCTATAGTTGGACTTCGATTGTGAGGGTTTCTGCATTTTCTCTGCTTCTTTGGGCACAATATGAGTGTTCTCTGGGACATCATCCCTCACAAGGCCATAGGTCAGGTCCCCTCTTTTGCCTATGAATGGAATGAAAGAAAGTGGCCTGGTGTGGGATCTGAGGACACGGAACTGGAACTGGACACGGTTCTTATCCTTGCTTTTCTTATCCTTGTTCTGTAGTGTAGCCTTACGACTTTAGATCAGGTTCATGAACCAGCCAAAGTAAAGAGCCTTAAACATGTAGATTCCCTTCAGCCCGGATCCTCCTTTTCCCTGCAGTCATTTTGTCCCAGGAAGAGATTTCCTTTGTGTAGGTCATCAATAAAGACTTTGCATGCCCAGAGCTGCACAGCCTAGAAGGGATCTTGGAGACCTTTCAGTTTCCATTTGACACTTAAGGTCCCAGGGATGGAGTGAGTGAGCGGACCTAGGACAGAGCCAAGAGGGAAACTTCTACTGTGAGAGCTTAGCATCCCTTTGTCCTGTGTTTTCAACACCGGCCTCCTCTAGCTTGGCAGGAGCTGACAAGGGCCCGGTAGAAACACTGAGGCCTGAAGCTTACTTGGCTTAGTCAGATGAAGACCCAGTGGGGTAGTTTAAGAGCTAGAACTGGATTTTTCTGCTGCACAGGTCCGTTTTCCCTCATGCCGTTAGAATTTCATTGGACCGTGTCCCTGAACTAAGTTTGTGATCAAGGATATGCCGAGACATAAATGACAATTGACCAGTGAACATCAAGTCAATTGAAATGTTAGTAAGCCCAGGGATTAGGGCATCGATTTGGGTAGTGAACAGTTAATTGCCCTGGGAATCAGCCTTGAACCTGAAAGCCTTCCTGGAGAAGATTACACTTTTTAAGAGGTATTTGAAACATGGGAAGGACACAAGAGAAGGCATCTGGAAGGAGGGAAGGTGGTGGTCCCGATGCCGTGTTGGTGTGTTTCGGCCTTAGTATTTCAGGAGCGGCTGTTACTACTCTTAAGTACTTGAAGCCCTTTGCTAAGCTCTGATATTATCTAGCATCACCTGAAACCACCCTGTGGATAGGTATTATCCCTGTTTTACAAAGAAAGGAAAGTGAGCCTCATAGAAGTGAAATAATTTTCAGATCAGTGCTCTTAAGTGGAACAGAGATTTAAATCCATACCTGCATTGGAAACACTAGCTCTGCCGTACTACGAGCCTGCTGTCAATTGTTTGCATGTATGTCTCTCCCAATAAATTGTGAGCACCTTGAGGCCAGGTACCTTGTCTCTTTTGTTTGTCACTGTGTCCCCAGTATGTAGGACAAAGTATAGCCTGAACTAGGCAACAGTGAAATGGGTATCAGATTAATGAATGATGTCTCTGTAGCAGCTTTGGATTCCTAGTCCCTGACACCTCCGTGGGAGGTAAGAGGTGAAAATAGGTGGTTAGTGAAGGTAAGAGAGGGAGAGACCTGGGTGGAGGGACAAACAAAGCAGGTGCAATTTGGGGGGGATTATGGATACCCTGGTACCTCCGGCCTCTGATCTCAGTCTTCCTTTCGGTGGTTGCACTGATCATTTACCCTGGGAAGCGAGGCGCCCTTCCACCAGATCTTCATTCCCAAAGGTTATCATTGTTGAATTCTCAGACTTGGTGTTGAACAGGGGGTAGGGAGGTAAAGACCCACACAGGGGTTAAACACTGCCAGGTCGAAAGCCCCTAAAGGATCCAGAGCTTCATGACCATTAATCCTGTTCCCTCTGATTTCAGGAGTCGGAAAATTCAGATTCGAAATATCCCACCCCAGCTCCGTTGGGAAGTAAGTGATTGGGGGCAACGCAAGACCTGGGGGAAGGAGACTGGAAAGGAAGTCCAGGCCAGTCTGAGTTGGCAGAGATGACTGGGGAGTTCCCCCCCAAACCCACCCCAGTGGTGTGGGGGTCGGACAGGGATGCTAGTGCTGAGAGTGTTGGTTGGGTATCCTCTGCAGCCCGGGACTGCCCAGGTTAGCCCTTTGGGCTTGTCCCTATGATGAGAGGTATTGGGAAGGTGGGTAGGGTGTTCCCTGAGCCCCAAACTTAGACCCCAGAGGCCCAAGTCTCCTTCCAGAAAGACCCTTAGATGATGCCTTTTTGTTGTGCTCAAGTGCATTTCTGCGAAGATACCTCGACAAGTTACCAGCAGTATCAGTAGCCTAAAAAGAGTACGTCCAGTAGGTCATACTACTCAGTCCCTGCCTGAGGCTCTGCCCGTGCCCCCATACTCTGGGGTGAGGGTGTCCAGTGGCCGGCTTCGTGAACAGTTCCTGGGATGCTCAGAGTAGCCTTCCTCTCTTCTCTCCTCTGTGCCCCTAGGTGCTGGACAGCCTGCTTGCTCAGTATGGTACAGTGGAGAACTGCGAGCAAGGTAAGGGTACAGAGGCCATGGGCAGTGGGGAAGCGGGGGGGTGCATGCTGGAGCAGTTTGAGGGATCTGCTCTGCTTCGTTTTCCTTGGCCACAACCACCTGGCATACCAAAAAACAGACAGACAGACAGACAAAATATGGCATGAAGGGAGATACACACATGGCAGAGGTAGGCACGTTGACCTGGCTTTGGCTGTCTGCTTCTCTCTGGAGTGGGTTTCCCTGTTTAAGGAGCAAAAGTCACCCATTTCCTGCATGGAGTCCCAGGCTGTTAGGGGTCAGTCATGGTCGAAAGAGAGGTCTGAAGAGTTGAGCAGTAGTATGAGCATTGGAAATTGGCACTCAGCCTGAGGAAGTCTGCAGCTCCTGCATTTTAAAAGCTTCATGATTCTTAGTATTTGGCTGGAATAGTAATGGGTTATCTCTTTGCAGAAGCTCTGATGGTCTGCTACATGTCTGGTCAATTAAAACAAAAAGATTTTATTACTGAGTGCATAGCGATGGGCAGGGTACGGTGTTTCAAGAGTGAGTTTAGCATTTCAGAAGAAATACTAAGAAGTCTGGGTCATACAATACTTGTTAAGATTTCTGAGGTTTCTCCATTGCTTCAAGTTATATATAATTTTAAGAGGAAGCGAGCTAAAATAAGGATGATTTTGGTTGGACACAAGGTAGAGCTTGGCCATTTGAGAAGATACAGTTGGAGTTTGTAGTTCTCTGAGAAACGTAAAGAATCACCCCGTCAAGATTTAAATGCTTATCTCCATTTTCTGTGGAAAGGTACAATCTAGAAATCACTGTAGATTAAAATACCAGCCTGCGCAAAGGTAAAGTGCCGAGTCCATCAAGCGGGTTCTCCTGCTCTAATCCTGTAGGTTGCCTTTTTATAAAAAATGATGGGACACAGCTGGACACACAGATAACCATTGCCCCGTACAGCTCGCGCGTTAGACTAATGACTGAGTTACTGCTGGACAAACAGCCAGAATGAGCGCTGGCTGGGGAACGCAGTGTGAAACACCCTGGGAGGGAGGTCCTGAGGCCACGCCAGTTTACGTCTGTCCGGGGTTCACTGGGGAGCTCTAACACATGATATCAGGAGGGGAGACTTGCTCCCTGGAGAAAAGAGAATGGGAAATGTTTGATTTTGCTGGACAACAGAGAAAGTCTTCTGGTGTCACTTTCTAAGTGAGGTCCTTTCTGTCCACTCTACTTATTTATTTTTTAAAAAGATTTTATTTATTTATTTGACAGATCACAAGTAGGCAGAGAGGCAGGCAGAGAGAGAGGGGGAAGCAGGCTCCTTGCTGAGCAGAGAGCCTGATGCGGGACTCGATCCCAGGACCCTGAGACCATGACCTGAGCTGAAGGCAAAAGCTTAACCCATTGAGCCACCCAGGTGCCCCCTGTCCACTCTATTTAATTTTTTTTATTTTTTTAAGATTTTATTTATTTATTTATTTGTCAGAGAGAGAGAGGGAGAGCGAGCGAGCGAGCACAGGCAGACAGAGTGGCAGGCAGAGGCGGAGGGAGAAGCAGGCTCCCTGCCGAGCAAGGAGCCCGATATGGTACTCGATCCCAGGATGCTGGGATCATGACCTGAGCCGAAGGCAGCTGCTTAACCAACTGAGCCACCCAGGCGTCCCATGTCCACTCTATTTAAAACGCACCTCTTCCCACCACCTCCTTTAACCTTGATTGACATTTCTCCATGGCGTTCATCAGCTTCTGATAGGCTAGAGAATTTGCTTATTGTGCTTTGTGTTGTCTGCTCCCGCTAGAATGTAAGCTCCAGGAAGGCAGGGCCTTTGTCGGTCTCATTCATTACGGGGTTTCAGTTTAATGGGCAAGATTGTTCTTTCGGACTCTCCCTCACCCACCGATGAGCTGAGGGAGCTCTTCGGATGAGGGCCAGAGGCTCAGGGGCTTAGAGTGGTCTGTGCTGAGCATTTGATATCCTCAGGGTGAGGGGGGCGGAGGCTTGGTTTTTGTCACTGTCTTCCACCCCAGGGCTGAGCTGGCCCAGGGAACCCCGAATCAAAAGACAGACACAAGACAGGTTAATTTTACTAATTTAAAATAAGAAGTGTGCCCTCAGACTGCCTGGAATTCTGTCATCCAGCCCAGTCTTCCCCTGTAGAAAAGGGTATATGGCAGAATCAAATGAATGAAGACCAAGAGGTTTCATGGTAAGAACAGAGGACTTGGATGGGATTCATGATAGGCACCATGAGTTTATGATGGATAGAATGTGCAGTTTCACTGCCAAGAGGTGTGGAAGACTGAGTCAGGAAATTGCCATCCCTCGGTTTCCCAGTAGTTACTCCTCTTAGCCTGTTTAGCTTAGGTTATGATAGCTCACGTGTGGTCCATTTGTCCTTGAGGGTGGTCTGCAGCAGAAGTGGGTCTCTTTGCTGTATGCTTACAGACCATGTTTGGGATGTTTGCTTCTGTAAATTGCTGATCTTACTGTGTGTGGATTTTTGACAAAGTTTAGCTTCCCAAGAATAAACTGGAATCCCAGACCGGGTGTGTGTGCATTCCCTGCCTAACTGCTGTGCTGACCACACCGTTTGGTTGCCCAGTGTTGGGTCGGGGGTGGGGGGTGCTGGCCAGGGGAAAGTTTAGAGGAAGACACAATGGGAAAATGCAAAAAGGTTAATTTGAATTTTCTAGTTCTGGAGAGATGGCCTCAAGGGTGGGTAGTTTGCCTTGTCATTCAGGTCTTTCCTTCTTCCAACACATTC
>RCUC01138107.1:0-11459 GCA_003697995.1 Taxidea taxus jeffersonii | reverse complement strand
TTTTTTTTTTTTAAAGAATTTTATTTATTTGACAGAGACACAGCGAGGGAGGGAACACAAACAGGGGCAGAGGGAGAGGGAGAAGAGGCTTCCCACGGAGCAGGGCGCCCGATGTGGGGCTTGGTCCCAGGACCCTGAGATCGTGACCTGAGCCGAAGGCAGACGCTTAATGACTGAGCCCCCCAGGTGCCCCTACAGAAGGGTTTTTTGACAAAGGCTCTTTAATCAACCTTTTCCCTGGCCATAAGCACTTCGCCATGTTCTAAGTTCTGAGATCATTTTCTTTGTTCAGTTGCGCTGGTACTTGTCCTTGTCTGGTGAACCTTTACTTCTTTATTACTTACAATCCATAAATAATAGAACTAAAGTTTGAATTCAGGCAGTCTGTCTGCAGAGTTCCTGCCCTGAGTCGCTGTACCACCTTGGCTTTGTAGCCTACATTTCTCATCATGCAATTGCCAAGTCTGAGGATGTGACACTCTTTTTGTGCAGAATAATGGGTTGGTTTATAATTTCAAAAGCAAAAATATGATAATCTGTAATAGTTTACAGGAACAATATCTTATTAGTTAAAATCATTTTTACTAATTTGTTAGTAGAAAATCACAGTTTGTTTTTTCTAATTTTATTTAATTTTATTCTTTTCAGTGTTCCAAAATTCATTGTTTATGCACCACACCCAGTGCTCCATGCAATACGTGCCCTCCCTAATACTTTGTTTTCATTTGCAATTTCTGTATCTTACCAAGTGAAAGAGGTTTCATACGTTTGTATTCTAATAGTATTTTCCTTTTCTAAAAAGCTTTTATCTAAATTCCAGCACTGTTCACATACAGTGTAACATTAGTTTCAGGTGTACGATGTAGTGACTTGACACTTCCATCCATCACCCGGTGCTCAGCACAACAGGTGTGCTCCTTCATCCCCGTCACCTGTTTCCCCTCCCCCCACCCACCTCCCCTCTGGGGAGCGTCGGTGTGTTCTCATAGTTAAGAGTCTGTGTCTTGGTTTGTCTGTCTCTCTCTCTTCCTTCCCCTTCGCTCATTAATTTTGTTTCTTGAGTTCCAAGCACCCGTCGACTGATGAATGGATAAAGAAGAGGTAGTGTATATACACAACGGGATATTTCTCAGCCAAAAAAAGAACGAGCTCTTGCCATTGCAAGACATGGTTGGACCTAGAGAGTATGACACTAAGTGAAATAAGCCAGTCGGAGGAAGGCAAATACCGTACGATTTAACTCTGGAAGTATTTTCAATGTTAAGAGTTGTTTGTTTATACCCTTTAAGGATACGTTGTTGGAAGCTTCCGTTGTTTTGTCCAGAGATCAGGATAGGTTAAATTTACCTGGGCTAACCCGTGTGTGTCAACGTGTTTTGATTTTAATTTTGTTGTTTAGGCTAGTTTTCAAATTTGTAGAATAAATTTCTAAATGTGTTCTAGCTGTAAATATTATTTTTTAAATTTTAAAATCCATTATAGTTTTTAAATATGCCAGTCTTTGTTTCTGTGATGCCAACCCGGGAGGCCGCGTTACTTCCCTGGTACCTGTTTATTTTCAGCTTTTCCACATTCCGCTCTGGAATCCACCGGGTTTATTTTGGTATATGGTCTAAGTCCTGCATCTTACTGTTTTTAGTCCAACAATATCTATTAAAAGACTATTTATTTTTTTTCTTCCCCAGTGCGATTCTGAAACCCATCTTGCAGGATGAGTGGATATTCTCTTCTCTGTCATGCACTTGGAAATGCCTGCACATTCAAGTCCCAGGAGCCAGAGGGGGCTCCCCATCCCATGTCACACCTCAGGGAAGGGGCGAAGGCTAATATTTATTTGCTTAAAAAATGGTGGGTGCTATTTTCTGGCCTGCCTGCTTTACGTTGGCTTCCGGGTGAATTAGTTATGCTTACCCGCGGTCCAGCGCCAGTTGGCTTTTGTTAGATTGAATATAAATGTATGATTCTGAAACTCTTAGCAATAATTAGATGTATTGGAAGCATAAAACCACTGCAGGAACACAAGGTGAGAAAACCCCTCCAGAGTGAGGGTCCAGGAAGAGGCTGGAAGTAACTGCAGGAGACAAGGGGGCCCCTCTCCTCGGGTGCTGCACTCTGAGCGGCACACTCTGGGCCCCTCCATGCACTCTCTCATCCCCCCAATCGGGGAGAACGGTGACTGTCTGCATGGCAAGTTGAAGAAAGAGGGATCTGGATATGCCGTCTTCGTCCCTTCTCTTCTCTCTCTGGGATCTACAGTCTCCAGGGAGTTTCTTTTTGGCTCTTGGCTTTTGTGCACTTAGCATGAGAGCTCAGAACCTGGGAGGAGAGCCCTGAGCTGTCAGAATCTGGTTGTAGGGTTCATTGTTAGGTCACCTTTGTGCTCCACTCCTCAGCTGAGCCTTCCAACTTAGCAGTGATAAAGCTGATGTTTTGATCTCCATTTACCAAACTTCTGCACCTGCTTTTATTTTATTTCATTTTATTTCTCTTCCTTCCGCTTTTCTCCTTCCTTCCCTCCTCTCTTCCTTCTCCTTCCTTCCTTCCTCCCTTCTTTCCCCCCTTCCTTTATAAGTAGGCTCCATGCCCAGTGCAGGGCTTGAACTCATGAAATGGGGATTCAGTGCTGTGTGTGCTACTGCCTGAGCCAGCCAGACACTTGCATCTGTCTTTTAATTGACTCCAACTACGGATGGTTATAGAAGTGCCGCTGACTTTTGATTCTTTCCAAATCCCAGCAGTAATCCAAGATTAAGAATAAACGTAATCCAAGGGATGAAAATATCCGCTCCTTATATGTGTAAAGACTCATTCAGTCTGGGTCACTGGATATCAGTAAAGACACTTTCTGATTTCTCATTTCTCGAGACTATATATTTTCACATCCAAGAGTGCTCAGGAAGCTACAGCTACAGGTAAACACGTATATATTCTCTGTAGGTAGATAGACATGCAGACATATGTATCTTCTGAACTTGGACATACACACATCATCTGCCTTCCCCTATTTCTCTTCAATTTTCACAGAACATGTTGAAAAAATTATTAATCTTATAAGCAAAGAAGATTTGGTTTTCCCTTAATGTTTGAGGACTCCAGAATTCAAAGGCAGCTGTAGTAACCTGTGTTGTGTGTATTGCCATGGGTGTAAGGGGAACAGGTTAGGGTAACTGTCACCGTCAGTGACGGAGTGCTGACCCAGATGCCACTGGCTCGTGGTGGACCTGTAGGGATTCACCCAATGCTACCTGACAGAAAGGTTCACGGAAATTGCCAAGTGGCCCTGGTGTTTTTGCAATAGTCTTAAAATAATACATAGAGAGTCGATCTTAAAGTAGAGGTCTTCATGCCTCCCAAGTTCAGCTCAGGTGTTACCTCCCTTGAACCATAGACTCTGGGGTGGTGGGGGTAAAATTCCTCAAGAGAACTTCCATGACCAGCATGGATCACAGCACTCAAAGTGTACTTGGCAATAAATATTGCTTGAAACCAAAAAAGCAGGATTGAATAATCCACTAACAGCAAACATAAGTCCCCCAAAAAGAATAGAGAAAGTAAAACTAGTGCCTGGGCAGACCACGTCTGTAGGGCTCTGTTGTGGGTCTTTCCTGATTTTGCGTCCTCTGGACTTTTACATAAATGGGTATGAACCAGCATTTCTGTTCTCAGGGTAAAGCAGCATCGCGTGGGTCCCGACATCTTAATCCAGAAGTGCTGGAAGTCTTCCCAAAGGGTCCCTCCTCAGTTTTAATTTTGCTCTCTGCTGCTATGAATTACCACACCTCATTCTGCAGGAGACAGAAAACACAGGTTTTCAAAAGTCAGGAAATCTCATAAATAATATTTTCAGAAAAGACCTTAATTCTATCCCATTTCCATTTCCTCACATAACAGAAACAACCAGACTCTGTTTCAGGTTTTTTTTAAATTTTTTCACAAAGCTGGTCCATGGAAATTAGACATGAAAATCAAGTCTCTTAACACACACTCCAGAGCCATTGGTCTGGCCCTGTGACCTTCGAGGGACACCCCAGCCTGGTCCACCTTGAAGATGGCTTCTTTCTAAAAATCTGTTCTTTTCTTTAAAGACTTGACCCGATGATGGTTATGAAGGTTAGTGCACGTGGAGGAGATCCATTTTCCTGGACAGATGAGATGGTTCCAAGAAGACAGTTTTTCTTTCTTTAAGCCGGCTTGCTTTTCTTTTGAACTAGCCTTGCATCTGCAGTCATTTTATGCTACAAAGTGAATAATGGCTCTGGGAAAGCTTTCTCTCCAGGACAGATGGATGCACGAGGCCTTTCTTTACCTGCCATTCAAGAATGATTATTTTGATCACACAGAGAAGTTCCTAGATGAGTGGAACAAAACAAAATTAATGTGAAAAAAAAGCTAAAAATATTTTCTTGGCTATCAAATGATAGTGAAACCAGTCATTTCTTTGTGTATTAAGCAACGCAGGGTAAAGTGACCCTAATTCCCTCCATCATTTACTTAGTTTTGATTCCACTTTAAGCTCCTTTGCTCAGTTTCCACTGAATCTCTGCAAGGAAGATCCATGGGCACCCCAAACATGGCACCATTAGAGCCTGACAGACTACCTGGGGTTGAGGATTACTTTCTGCATTTAGTGTCAGGTGTCTGTGCTGGGCAATTTTTAACTTTTGCAAAAGACTCATTGCTCCTTGTACCCTTAAAAATAAAATGTCTCTGATACAAACATAGTGATTCGAAGGGGTACCTGTACCCCAATGTTCATAGCAGCAATGTCCACAAGAGCCAAACTATGGAAAGAGCCCAGATGTCCATCGACAGATCATAGATAAAGAAGATGTGGTGTATAGATACGATGACATCTTACCATTTGCAATGAGGTGGATGGAACTAGAGGGTATTATGTTGAGTGAAATAAGTCAGTCAGAGAAAGACAAATAACATATGATTTGACTCATATGTGGAATTTAAGAAACAAAGCAGATGAACATAGGTAAAAGGAGGGAAAAATAAAGTAAGACAAAATCAAAGACAGTGACAAACCATAAGAGACTGTTAACTCTAGGAAACAAACAGGTTTGCTGGAGGGGAGGCGGGTGGGGGATGGGGTAACTGGGTGATGGGCATGAAGGAGGGCTGGTGATGGAATGAGCACTGGGTGTTGTATGCAACTGATGCATCACTGACCCCTACCTCTGAAACTAATAATACACTCTATGTTAATTAATTGATTTAAAAAAATAAAATGTATCCAAGATTTTATGTCAATTTAACACAACTCTGAGATGCACCTTATTCAGTGGAAGCAACAAGAATCCCCCTAGCCAAGGCTTAGCCGATAAGAAGATTAGGAAAATGGATTTTAACTTTCATTTCTTTAATGTGAAGTAAGAAAAACTGATTTCAATATTTAATTCCTTTGATATTTTATCTTTGGATTTAATTTTCTTGAACTTTAACTTGCAAGAAAATTTTATCCTTTGCACTTGAGTTTCTCCCTGGAAATGCTGAACCGGGAGATTTGCATTCACACTGGGTGAATCTTGATGATGTCATTTTATTACTGTGCCCTTTCAATGCTGTGATTGGATTTTATTTCAGAACCTCTAAGGGGCATATTGATAACTTGCATGGACAAAACATGGGGTGGGAGAGAGAACAGGAGGGAAGCTTCCTGTCTTGTGTACAGAAGGCCTCCAAGTTAAGTTAATTAGTGAAGAGCTCTGACCTGTTTTAGAGCCTTCTGGAGGAAAAAGGAACCATTCACAACAGTGGCCCTGTGGGGCATCTAAAGGCCAGTTTTGGGGAGATGCTTTTCTGAAGGAAGCAACACTATCCTCCCACATCATCTACCTCCCCTAGAAGGATGTCACCCAACTCTGGTTCAAGGGCTAAGGGAACAAAAGTTGCTGATGGGAGTGTGCAGGAATCGCTCCTTGCACGCACATGCTATTTGCATGGGGAGGAAGATGGAATGCCCCCAGCTCCCCTCTGCCTACAGCCCTCCTGTCCCCGTGCCCTCAGCTACATAGTCAACAAGGCCCCGTGCAGGAGGAAAACATAGGTCTCTGTTCGGAAAGCAGGAGAACTTGCAGTTAGAGTAGTGGTAAATACAAAACTTTTCCTTTCTTCCGTCCCCATGTCCTCAGCTACATAGTCAATAAGGCCCCATGCAGGATGAAAACGTAGTTCTCTGTTCGGAAAGCAGGAGAACTTGCAGTTAGAGTAGTGGTAAATACAAAACTTTTCCTTTCTTTCGTAGTCCCTTTCTTGACCCATCGTGGTGGGTCCACGTCAGATTCCTTGGCTGCCAAGATTCTTGCCAGCCTGGTGCAGACCCTAGGGTGCCTAGGGGCTCTGCCTGCACCGGCCACACTCGAGGGTGGCCCCTAACCCAAGTGTCATCACCCCAACCCACGGTGGACAGGCACCCCAAAGGGTTGCAGCCTACATGCCAGGGTGTGTTCCGGATCTAGATGGGGTGGTTAGAGGCCCCCCCCTGCACCGAGTGTCCCCCTTCCAAGCACACCATGCAAGCCTGCCCAGGGAAGGCACAGACACTGCCATGCCCTGATCCCAAAACAGTCACTGAGTGGGAAGGGGACCTGCTGAAGGAAGGGGCAGGGAGCCAGGCAGTAGAGGAATGGACACCTGAGAGCCTGAGCACCCAGCCCAAGGAAGCAGAAGTTGGGACCTCACCTGAGCCAAGGCTCCAAGCCCCAGAGCATGCCACATTGCTCCTCGGACTTCACCTACAAAACACAGATCCCTAGATAGATTGATTATGAACTTCAAGATGGCAGGTGCAGAGCATCAGAACCCAAGTGTGGATCCCTTGTCAGCCCCATCCTGTGTGGCCACACTGGCCAGCATGAGTGAGGCCAGCCGTGCTCGCCCGACGACTCCAGAGGAGCAGTAACACCACCTGGATAAACACAGGAGGAGAAACTAGATTGCTCTGCTCACTCTTGTCTTAGGAGCTACCTGCCGGGAGGAAGCATGGTCCTCACTGGGCATGAGGGCGTCTCTGCCTGACCCTGGGCTCAGGACCTTGGCGCCCACTCACCCGACAGACGAGGCACACTCCCTGCCACCAGCCACATTAAGGGTGATAGCTTGGCTTCAGTGCCTTATTGGTTTGTGTTTTTAATTTCTCCGGTCAGCTCAGGTTGGAGTGTGGAGGGAAGTGCTGAGCATGCCGTCAGTGGGGCCCCTAAACCCCATTAAGAATGGGCGTGGCTCTTGCTAACACTGATCTCATGTTGAATGTTCCAGGTTGTCTACACAGCCAGACCCAGTAGTTTGCGCCGTTGCTTCTCACCCCTGCATCTCAGTTTCCCGCCCCTTCGCCGCCCCACCCCCCATGTGCTCTTCCGTAGAGATGTGCAGGAATCACGGGCTTGGCCGGCACCCCTTTCCTTCCCCTGGGACAAACTGGTATCCCCCCAAATTTTAAACTCGAAAGGAAGGGAAAGGAAATCCTCAATGAATCATTCCTAGACCATGTTCCCTTTTATGGTCTCTCCATAATGAATGAGTAGCAGAATCAGTAAAGGCACAGATACATTTAGGAAGTAATTAGAGGCGTTCATTCAGCATATAGCTTGGACAAACCTGTCCTCCCTCCAAGCCTCTGTTATGGTCCCACTGGTGGCTTCTTGCTTTCATATTTGCCTACGCTACTGGATTTGCCTTTGCTACCTAACCCATTTCTACGTCTGTACCAGATCTTGGTTCAGAGATCATTTCCCCTAGGGAGCTTTTTCTGGTTCCCTCAGAATCCCTCTCCTGCATTTCCTTGGTACCCTGTAGTCAGGATACCAGAGTTGTTATCTCAATGGTCCGTGCACATCCCAGTCTTTGCCTGCTACACTCAAAGCTGTGCAAGGGCAGGAATAGTTTATCTTATTTACATTTTTTTTTTAAAGTGGCCCAATGTGGGGCTCAAACTTAGAGTCCTGAGATCAAGAGTCACATGGTCTACTGACTGAGCCAGGCAGGCACCCCTCTTATTACTTCCTAATAGCCCAGCCTCTAGCACATAGCTTGGCATAAAATCTCTGCAAATCATTTTTGAACAGAAGACATTTCAACATGTATTTACTTTTGTTCTGGTATTTTTTGAAGGGACTCAGAATAAAACCAATAAAAATGCTTTAAAAATGGGTATCTCTTTAGAAATTTTTTTTTGTTTGTTTCAGAAAAATACTGACTGGACACTAAATAAAAAACCATTTATTTTCCTCTACTGTTCTGTCCCCTGTGGCCTTCATTTGGGCTAGTGAGTTGATTTCAAAGGGTCAGCCATCATTTCAATTTCCTCTATGACCTTCAGAAGGTCATTTCCTGCCTCGCTGACTTTGCTTGTGAAATCAGAGATAATGACCACTCTGAGCAATATTGAAAGAAAGATCCTTGATTGAAAAGTTTCATAACCAAATGCTGACAAATAATGATTTCTAGCACATTGTTTTCCTGGGGTTCTAATGATCATATTAGTAATCCAGAAGACAAAGGATGGGTTTCCTTCTGATGCTTGGGTATTGCTATCTGTCAAATCAGGTTCTGTAAGTTAAATATTCAAGTCAACTTTAACTCACGTCTCTTGTTTCCAAATTATTCAACTATGGCATGGAAAATAGTATTTGCTTGATCTTATCATTAGATATGTTGTCAGGCTTATAAAATGGTATGATTTTTCATCTCAGTTAAGCATATTTAAATCATCATTGTATTCCTTATCCGTCCGCTAGGCGGTAATTTGGTTTACCGCTATCAATGCGCGTTTTACATTTCTTGACTCTTCACTCAAAATGGCTCTTATCATCCAGTCCCCAGGTAAAATACACCCCGATATAATGTAATATTAAAGAGAAATGTCTAAGGAACACAAATAATCTAGGAAAGTGGAAGAAAATGGGAGGCTAACACTGAAAGTCGGGGCTTTGCCTTATGTCCTTTGGAGGTAAGTTTAACATTGACCTATGGTCGTGTTATTTCTTTTGTCTACACTGTGGCATTCATGGAGTTTTGTTGTTTTCTCTACGTCAATAAGTTCTGACTCCCTAGATCTGATTTCTGACTGTATTTTTATAATCCCCGTTTCCTGTGCGTATCTCTGTTCTGGATATTGCAAATTTTCAAGTTCCAGTGAATAAGAATAGACCAAAACTCAGGTTTGCCTTCAAAGTTTGGGGACTAGTTTTGTTTATCACCAACTTGAATATGTGTAGAACAATTTCTGTAGACAATGCTGTTATAAGAGACAGAATGAGTGCATTTCCATTTGGTTTCTGGGTCCCACTCAGTCTGTAGGAGGCTGGAGGGGGGTATCTCTTATTTCTCCCTCTGGAGGGCTGATGGGGAACTTTGCTGAGTTCAAGGCTCTACCCAGAGCCACTACTGCAAGGGACTGGGATACGAGGTTCTACAGCAGAGCTGCACCTGGCCCTCCCCATCCCGTGTAGAACCTATGTCATGCTCAGAATTGAGTCCTCCTCCAACCCAGACTCTTTCTTCACTGCGATCCCCGTGCTCCCGCTGCCATGCTGCCATGGAGACGTAGTCACAGTAACGTGGGTGTATCACAGTGAAGCTCCCCAGTTTTTCATCCAGTCAGACCACTTCATGGCCATGTGTCCACAAGAGAGTATTTCTAAGCTATGCCCTTTTCTATTGCAACACATAACTGCCCAACCAAGGACTTTTATTCAACACTATCTCGCGGTCCTGCTTTTAATATCCCTTCATGATTCCAACATCACTGACATGATGTGGCTTTCCCAACAGACAGTCACAGAGCTCTGTGGTGGCATCCATGAGACACATCCTGGTCCTCTGGTCCTGGTCCTAGTGTCTCCCTGAGTCTCACCACTGATCTGTAGCATCAGCCACTTGTCACTGTCCTACTCAAGTCTTGGGAAGTCCTAAGGAGGACTGGGATCACACATTTCCACCAGCTGCCTGCCTTCTCAGTGGCCAGCCCGGTGATGACATCAGCACTCTTCTCCACTCAGAAGCCCCTTAATCTTCAGAGCACAGTGACCCTGCTTTTGTTTATCAGCCTTGCCGACGGGCACAGATGGACTGGGAAAAGTGACATTATTCCCTTAAAACCAAGTAGGGTCTGTTCATGCAGGTAAACACAAGGCAGCTATGCCTAAATGTTTCCAGGCCAGCTCGTGTTCTGGTCAGAAGTCTGCCCCCATGTGAAGAGAGTGCAGAGCTGGAAATCAAGTGAGTCACAGACTTATTTCCTGGCTTCCTGGCTGGGGACACACACCAGGTGCCAAGGGAAGCCGTGACCTGGACTGTTTACCTCCACACCTCCCGGGGACTGACACCACAGTGGGATGAGGAAGTCCAGGCCTGACACGGCAGCCAGCTCTTAAACTACCCCCAGTTCTGGTCAGGACTGGGGAGAAAGGAACCTGAGCCAGCAGGGTCTGCGTGTCCATGGCTCTACCCAATACTGATCATGAGAAGACAGAAAAACCAACATTGTTGAAATCAAGGTTATGATAACTTTCAAACTCTGCTCAACTTTCTTTCCTATGGCCATTTCAAGAACTATTTCCATTATTGGTATGGACCCATCAATGAGAAATACTTCTTTTAATCATAGGGCAGTATTTTCTTGAGGAAGAATCAACCTCTTAGTGGCTCTTACTATAATGCATACTCATTCTATTGTTATAAGACAAATTGTAAGTTCCAAAAACTTAACTTTTCCAAGTTATAGGCATTACAGCATTATTCAAATTGTAATAAATAATGGCTTTTAGCCAGATTTTTCTTTCTTTCTTTCTTTTTTTTTTCCCCCCCAATTGTCTCACTTGTAGTCCAAATTCTATTTAGGAATTGCTTTGGGTTTTTTTTCCTGAATCTATGGGACAAAGGCTACAAGCCAAGGAAGAAAATGAGTTTTTATCAGTAACTAACTGTGTGAAAGGCAATAAATGCTTTCCTTTCCCAAGGCAATAGATGAGTCATACTCTGTTTCTCCCCACGCCTGGGCCAAGTAGGCTATCATTTGAGGTTTTGTTTTGTTTGTCTGCTTGTGTATGTATGTGTGCATGAATTTGTATTATTTTCTTTAAAGATCTAAAGATATTGCAATGCTGTGGCTCATAATTTCAGTTAAATTCTATGCTTACACAGCGCTTTATAACTTTTCAAACTGAGTTCGTGGAGTAAGCAATTTGATTGTCCTGCTAGCCTGTGCAAGGGCTCAGAAATTATCTGATCATACCCACTTTGTCAGGGAGCTGACTGAGGCTCAGACATGTTGAATGGCTTGCCATATCCACCCATGACTCTGGGCCAGGGCTTTCTTCTCTTCAAGCCTCCTGCATCCCCTTCATGGGCTGACTGCCTAAAGGGATGCTTGCTTCAAGGTGTTGGAATTCCCTTTACCTTCTTTATAATTTGGGAGACAAATTCCCCAGCCTTCGTTAAAGGAGAAGGAA